>CM035207.1:14828560-14843096 GCA_020233015.1 Callinectes sapidus | reverse complement strand
TATATATATATATATCTATATATATATATATATATATATATATATATATATATATATATATATATATATATATATATATATATATATATATATGTGTGTGTAAAGAATTGTTCAATTTGCCAGAATATTAGTGCGACCTTTTAACAATTTTACTGGTTTCATCACGATTAACAACAATATCATAGGCACAAATAATAATGCATTTTCCTCCAGACATAGGATCTATATTATAGAAAACACCAGTTCGATATGCATGGGATGATGACAATGACTTAAAACCAAAAAATTAAGCTTATACAGATAGGTGCCGAGTATGAAATAGAATGGTAACTAAGAGCCATGGGTCAAGCACAAATAAGTTCTAATTTAAATTTTGTGTATATTAATGTTACGATGTTATCAAGAGTGAATAGTTTGATTTATTCATATTTTTCTGTTTAAGGCTATAGATGTTAAAAACACTTGAAGCATTATTCTATCATTTATAAACCCTTAATGATATTCGCGGATGATTTGTCTCAATTAAATGTCACTCAAGATATCAGATTTCTAAGGTTAACAGTATTGACATATGAATCCCGTTGTGCAAGTGTGACGACAAATAATTAGATACATACATAAACAAGTGTGTGTGTGTGTGTGTGTGTGTGTGTGTGTTCTCTCTCTCTCTCTCTCTCTCTCTCTCTCTCTCTCTCTCTCTCTCTCTCTCTCTCTCTCTCTCTCTCTCTCTCTCTCTCTCTCTCTCTCTGATTGCAGTTTTATTCCCATATTCTTTCTTCTCATCACTGCACCATTTCCACATACACTAAAGTGAAAGTGTTTTTGTTATTGCATATCGAACAAGTGGGAGGACTTGAGACTGTGTTTCACTGAATGACTACTACGTCCGTGTTACAGATTTGTCTTCTTGTATAAAGCGCATAACTAACTCTGACATGTAAACACACACTCTACATACTTTTCCTAACATCGAGGGTCATTTTCCTTGATTCAGCGCGGCTTGCTCTCATGTATTCAGGAGAGAAAAATAGACAGTAAATTAATGATATATTTACGAAACACATGACATTTATATCCCTGTCGGAAATCATACCAAATTTGTGCAACTTGACAAAATTTCTTTCACCTAATACCTAATCTTGCCACTTCATCTTCTTGTGACATTATGCTATCTAAATAACTGCATTAATCATTCATCGTTTTCCATACTCTATTTCATGTAGGTAATTTCACTGAGATCTGTATAAAATTAAGCTCTTCTCTCGATGATTGACTAACAACATAACACTGGATAATTCAGGTTTGTTCCAACCTCCTTCCCTCTGACTATATTATGTCTGCTGTAAAAATTCTTTATTGATATTTTTTACACCGTTTCTGGGGCGGATTATCAGAAGGATTATGAGTTATGGTCCCGATAGAGTCCTTCCTGTCGATTTTTCAGTAACTCTATGTATGTATTTGTTTCTTTCTTGGTCAGGTTTTCCAATTTTTGTTTATCATGATCCACCTCTTCTCGTCGAACGTCTGCCTACATGCGTCAATCAGTTCCTAAGGAGGTTGATGACTTGAGTCCTTCAAACTACAGACCCATATCATTAACACTCTCTGAATCCTTTAAGCTTATGTTATAACGTTAAGATTTTAGGCGCCTATTTTCTCTCGACTTTCTTTCTGATTGTTTGTGTGGATTATGTAAGGAATGACCCGCTTAGTTAATGTTTTCAATGGAACCTTTTCGGCTGCCTTTGACATATCAGCAGCTTTTGATAAAATCTGATCTAAAACTTTAATTTCTGCATTTCCCTCACATTTTTGTTATCGACTACTACATCTTTATATCAAGACTTTTTTTCCCCGTTCCGTTATCACTGCAGAGGCTACAGTTCTTTTGAATTATATATATATATATATATATATATATATATATATATATATATATATATATATATATTTTTTTTTTTTTTTCTTATTCTTCAGTTATCATTATCTCGTACCTCATATCGCACCATCATTTATCTCTCCTACAGGCCAGCGCTACTCTACCGGAGTCCGCCAGCTCCAAGGCAATTGAGGTGTGGTTCTCATATACCATTGCACGCATGTTCCTGGTTTCTATGGTGCACACGGCTGTCTACCGCGCTGAATCCACGGTGAGTGGCTATGCATGTGTTGGTGAGGCACACAGAATTCGAGAATGGTATTAAAACATTACTTTGAGATATGGTACTGGCATTGGGTTGTGAGGAAAGTGTACATATGCAGCTGTGGAGCACGAAGGAGAAAGGTGTAGTTATGATATAGGGGTGAATGCAAGGGTGAGGGTAGGATTATCATTTTTATTGCAAGGTTGTTGAGAGAAAGGTAGAGTGCAATGGTGAAGGAAGGGTGTAAAATTTGATATAGTGTTGTGTAAATAAGTATGACGTCACGCTTCTTTCACTGCACCCTAGTATTTAGTTTGTTATTGGCGGCTGAGGAGTGTGAGCAGCAGCATAGAGAAACAAGAAGCTTTCATACGAGTTTAGTTATTGCGTTACTGGTATCTTGCACAATATTTCGCCCTCATTATGATTGGATGATGAATTTATATAAGAAGAAAAGGCTATTGATCTGATTACTTTATCTATCGATATTTTACACAATACAGGTCCTTTATTTCAATTTAAAAGTAAACCAAACAGCTAGATTTGCAATTTGTCAGTTACCTAGTCAATGTTTCTAGTCTCTCTCTCTCTCTCTCTCTCTCTCTCTCTCTCTCTCTCTCTCTCTCTCTCTCTCTCTCTCTCTCTCTCTCTCTCTCTCTCTCTCTCTCTCTCTCTCTCTCTCCCCTAAGTTTGTCTTTTTCTTCTATAGGTTTCTAGCATTACAGTTTTCTCTTTTTTTTCCTAATGCTTCATGGATATGGAAGTTTACGTGTATGGGCGTGTCACCATCTTGAAGTATTGCATAATCAGCATTCATTGAAAATGAACCTTTTTGGCACGTATAATTATTATTCTAATGTAGAATCAGTGAAGTAATTAAGGTATATCTGATATTAACGATAATAATGTTTCCTTTTTAGAAAAGATTCATGAAAAAAAACGAGTGTATTTCCGTCCAATACTTCTTACCTCGAAAGCAGAAGTCTATACGTATGTGTTCATATTATAAATTTTGGACATTTCTTAGTACGAGTATCAATTAATTAATCCGTGCACAGCAAAAAAGTTTAGTGTTTTGCAGTTTGTACTCATACTTACTTTTCCTTTTAAACTCGTACTAGGGAGATGATACAAGAGTCTATCTCCTTCCTTCATGTTTATATCGACTCTACTGATATGACACCATGGTTTAGCTAATATTAAGAAATAGCATCGTAATTGACGGAGGAACAATATTGTCTTTAACTTTTCAGGCACCTGAAGAAAAGACAGCGAAAATCCACTCTCCACTAATATTGAAAGTAGTATCTGCTGGAAGTGTCGCGCCACAGAGAAAGCCTCAGAAAAACCCCTCCAAACACGACCGCGCCAAGAGGATCAACCATGTGGGTCTCACCGTCGGTCTGGCACTTGACCTGGTCTTCATCGCTTCTTATTTTGCCTATATCCTTACCATCAGGAATCGCATTTTTCGGGCTTAACCTGTGAAAAGATTTTGGATGACGAAGATAGTAATTGATTGGTATGAGCCAGCTTTTATCAGACTGTAGAAACTAAGGAAACTATTAATTAAGCTCTACAAAGAGAAGGAAAGTTTTATTAGATTCCGTTGATACTAGAGAGACTTAACCATACATGGCAAGGAAACGGAGATGAAAAATATCTAGTAAAATCATCTTCGAAACGAAATGTGTAAGTACATAATGTATGAACAAATGCATATTTCATGTATTTTAATTCAGGCCGTGCATTCACACAACCATATATTCATTGAGGTATTAATGCCTCTGTGTATATATTCCTTGATGCATGTTAAGTGTGCATCAAGTGGTAGAATGATCTCGGGATGATACGGTATTTAGGTAAGAAACTGGATGACAACACTCCTCTCCAGTTTATAACCGACAATATTTTTCAAAGAGGATACTAAAATGTTAGGAAGAAAAAAAGGGAGGAGTTCAAGAAAAGCTTCATAAGACCATAAACATTGTACATGATAGCACGTAATGATAAAAACGGTGACGGTTCGTAAATAGTCACTGCGGAAATGCAGCATCCCGTATTTTTTGCTCGATATTATCAGTAACATTCAGTATAATAAGTACATACATTTTCTTATTTTTTATCTTTTTACTTGTACATTATGTAATTTTCACATATAACGTCAGGATCCATCCCCTTGCTTGTGAAGAAGAAAAAAAAAAGCATCCTTGTATAGAGTTATGTGATTCAGTTTCAACGACATGGCGTTTGGTTGCTATACGTGTACGTGAGAAAAGAAGCAGTACATAAAGAAGGGGGAGCACTGTCACTCAGCCAGTGCAGAGTCGCCAATACTGGTATGCTGATAGAAGGCAGTGTTTCTTTATATTCTCCATATGTTGTGCTTAATTACCGTGTACCACATTCTTCAATATGGTACGCATAGGGGTGCCTGCGGGGTTGCAAACGTGGCGCCTGCTCCTCAGACCATTACTGTGGTAAACCTTCGAAGGGTTTTACGTGTGAGGCTCCCGGTACGTCCTGAGTCTCTCAGATGATCACTATCTGTCTCACCTATAGGATGAGCTCAGTAGGGTGAGGTGGGTATGATGGGCCTTTCTGAGACAAGGAGAACTGGCAGCAGCGAGATCAATAGTAAGGGTTTTACTTACTACTGGTCCGGCATGAGCAATGGTCACCACGTCAAGGGGATAGATATGGGCATCTCTAACAGACTGCAACCATCCATTGTAGAGGTTACTTCAGTTGATGGGCCATATATTGCAATTAATGCTGGAGCAGAGTCTAAGCTTTATATCTATTGTTGCAGTACGCTCCTACCGAAATGTGAGAGACTGAAAAGATGTTCTACCACAAGCTCGGCTCAGTACTGAACCAGTGCCGCTGTCATGATGCACTCATTGTCTTGGGTGATCTTAATGCTGTCACTGGCTATGTCTTGGCCCCCATGTCTCTGGTACCAGGAACAACAGCTCTTTCCTTCTGAACCTTGTAAGATCCAGAAACTTGAACATTGCAGGTTCTTGATATCAGAGACCAATGCTGCGTTGCTGGAATTGATATAGCAATGACAGAGGGGTAGCAAAGGAGATCAACCATATCATTATTAGTACTTGATGGAGGATCCTCTAGAACTGCAGGGTTTTACCGAGTTCCGAATTCTTTGCGACTGATCACATGCTTCTTGTTGCTATTCTTAAACTGTACGTATGTCAAGTCCAGAAACCCTCCACGTTGTGATCACACCGTGTTTCCTTTTGAGAAATTGAAGGACTTGACATGTGCTCAGAAGTATGCAGTGACAGTCTCCAATCGGTTTGGAGTGCTCGACGCCCTTGAGGACCCTGTAGAGTTATGGGATCCTTCAAAAGTGAAACTCTTGAGGCTGCCAAGGAATGCATTGGGGAACGTCCGAGATCACGGAGTGGCTTTGCCTCGATAGAGACGCTGGAAAGTATTGAGGAGAGTCGTACTGCCAGACTTGCTGGGAATGGCGACCAGTACAGGGTTCTGTCATGTAGCACTAGATCTCTCCTGAAGAGAGAAAAGGAAAGGTATGTCAGGGATCTCACTGAAGATGTTGAAGGTCATTTAATTAAATGCAAATGACCTCCGACTTGCCTATCGAGTCCTGAAGAATTTCCACTCCGAGTCTACATCTCAGGTGAGTGTTATACGAACAGCAAATGGTTGACACATATCGGACGCAGATGGGAAGAGAGATCGTTGGGCTGAATACTTTGAGCAGCTGTTCAAGGTGAATCCTCCAAACAGACAGCTCCAAACTGCCAAGTCACAAACAGTGGATGCTGAGTCGCCCATTAACAAAACTCTATCCACCATTGATGATGTCAAAGAGACTGTGGTAAAGTTGGAGGATGGAAAGGCAGCTGGCACCTGTAACATCGGTGCAGAGCTGGTCAAAGCTGGGGGCGAGGCCATTGCATACTGTCCTGAGTGCTGTATGACATTCAAGATCCATTCCTCCTGATTGAAAAATGTGTTGGTAGTCCCTGTCTGGAAGGGGAAAGAGGACCGTCAGAACTGCAACAACTTCTGATGTATAACACTGCTCAGTGTATCAGGCAAGTTGCTTGCCCACTTGTTGATGATGTATATCTGCAGTTATCAGCTGAAACACCAGAAACTTGAATAGTCTGGGTTCACGTTTAGTGAATCAACAACTGACCAGATCCTAGCACTTTGGATACGGGTGGAGCACCGACATGAGTCCCGACAAAGGGTGCTTGCAGCCCATTTGGTTCTCATGAAGGCGTTTGATTCAGTAAATTGAGAGGCACTTTGGGATCTTCTTCGTCTCCCTGGAATTTCTGTAAGGATCATTGGTCCATTAACTGGCCTGTACTCTGGGACTGTGAGTGCTGTGAAGTGTGGAGGGTGTGTGTCCAGATTTTTCATGTGAATACGGGAGTGAGGTAGGGATGCGTGCTTGCTCCATCATTTTTCAATACCTGCATGGTTTGGGTATTAGGCAGAATTGCAGACCAGTAATTTTGGGGCATCTGTCGGTAATACTGGGATTACAGATCTCGGTTTTGCCGATGATGATGTAATCTTTGCCGAGTCACTGGAGGTTCTGGTAATGTCTCTAGAGGCACTGCACGAGGAGTCGAAGCGTTTGGGGCTTAAAGTTTTCTGACCTAAGACTAAAGTTCAGTTGTTATGAGTCTTACTGGATGAAACAGTACAGTCTGTTCATGTGTATGGCGAGGGCATTGAACTCTCGGAAAACTTCACACATCTTGATAGTGTGGTGCGTAACAACGGCGGGTTGAGCCAGGAAGTCGTACAGTGGATTGGTCTGGCTCACGGCGTTATGGACTTGCTCAGTTTGGGTATTCGGCGTGCCTGTGCAGACGGACGAAGATTCAAATCTTCAAGTCGCTGGAGTTCCCTGTCTTACTCTATGGTTGTGAGACATGGACAAAGAATACCAACCTGAAGACTCGAATTGATGTCTTTGGTACTAGATGCCTTGGCAAGATTATGGGGTACCACTGGTATGACTTTGTGTCAAATCAGCGATAACTTGGCGAGACCGATTCAAGGCCCATTGCCAGCATTGTCCGTCAACCACAACTGTAGCTATATGGGTATGAGGCACGCTATTTGGAAAGTGATCCTCCTTACTGGGCTCCCTCCAAAAGGGATAACCCAGCATGGAGGAGGCCAAGTAACTTGATGTCTCTTGCTGGAAGTTGCTTGGTGATGTATACCCCCGGGTGTATGTCCCCCGTGATTAGTTGATTGATATAAAGTGTTGAATTCAAAGCCGTATCTGTTAATAAGGTACACTTTTTGACAAAAGCAGGACGAAAAATGGGACCCTTTTGTCAAATGTACTTTTCGTTTACATGTTTACTATTAAATAATATGATTAGTTGACGAAACATTTACTAAATGTAATCATATATTGAGTAATTACTAAGACTTAAAAGGCCTTCTCCCCCCCCCCAAAAAAAAAAAAAAAAAAAAAAAAACAATTTTGGGGACCCCATCCCGCAAGTTGATACTCAAGCGGGCAAGACTAAGAGGAGTATTTTTTTTTTTCCCCTTTTACACAGAATCAAACTATTGGCTAAAAATGTTCTGGTGCAGCACCTTCACTAATCTTAGCCACGGCCGCCACTGGCTGGATAAGAATTGTATGTATGAAAGTGTGTGTGTGTGTGTGTGTGTGTGTGTGTGTGTGTGTGTGTGTGTGTGTGTGTGTGTGTGTGTGTCACTCCTGATATCATTCACAAAATTATCATTTCAGCTGCTTGTATACGTTAATGCCCATGCTTTGGCCCCATATATCAATTACTCAAAATTACTGTAGATAATATATTATCAATTTTGCCTTAGTTGTTACTTTTCTATCTTTTAGTTGAACTAACTGGAAATGTTAGTGAACTAGCATTTCCATTGTTGTTTCATTGTTATTCATTTCAATTTACTTCATTCTCTGCCTAAAAAGACTCCGAGGTTGTTGAAGGTCTCTGATTATTTCAATTGTATGTTCTCAATATATATTGTGCTACATTCTTCTTTTCCTCTGCTGATTTCCATAACTTCGAACATGTTTATCTATTTTTTTTTTTTTTTTCATTCTCATTCTTTTCATCAGGTTGTTCCATATTGCCAAACCTTCCTGTACGTCATCCATTCTATGCATTGAACAGTAGTAAATTTGCTCTGCCTCCACTAAGAAATTTTAGAGCGATAAGAAATCTGGTATTTTGTGGCTTTTCTAAAGAGGAGCAAAAGTTTTATGCAATTTGTGTATGTGCAATATTTTTCTAAATTTGGCATACATTTTCGTTACAACTTTTACTAATCTTATTATCTACATGATTTGAGCTTTATCAATTCATTAGTTGAAAAGATTGTGGCAATTTTTAGGTAACATGCACATAGCGCACTTGCCTAACATCCAATTTGCTGTTGCACAAACTTTGCAAGAGCCTCTTGGTTTTGGTGTATACCATTGGAAAGAAATTTCGCTTTGCTCTCAGTGGTATCCGTCTGTTCTTGCCGAGGGAAACGAGACTTGGTGAAAATTATAGAAAACTGGCGACCACTTTTCAAAAAGTTTTATAGTATATTTCTCTCATGTGCAGAAGTTGCAAATTTTCTAAAACTTTCGTTGTAATTGTTGTTATCATCTTTATTACGGAAAAAATGGGTTGGATTGTAACTATTTAAAATTTTAGAATATTTGTTTTACGCATGCACAGAAATACTTCAAAATTGCCAAAAGAAATTCTTATAACACCATGTCACCATGTTCACAAAAATTGGTTGTGTAGTTTTTCGATAAATCTTATTTTCTGCACTCTCCTTTTGGCAGGTCATCCATTGATTTTAACCAGTAGAAGAAATAAAAGCTATATTATATCAAACTGATGGAATTATGCTATAATATGGTGTTAGTCTCTTTCCGATAGGCCACTTAGTTCCAGAGAAATTAGCGTTTGAATAGCGTAACTGTCGAGCCGGTTTGGTCTGTGGCAGGCCGCTTAAAACGAAACGGCAACATTCATAATAAATTTTGCTTTGCTAGTAATAAAACTGTTTTCGATTACAAAACAGTTAAAAAAGAAAATGAAAGCACAGTTAGAATGGCATCTATTACCAATTTTCAATTAGTCTACGTCACAGTAAGAGTGAGAATTATGCTGTTAATCATAATCACCTAATTAACCAGACTGGAACCTGAACTTTGATAGGTTATACATCCTGTACTACCTCAGGCACTCAGCTCAGGCGCGAGCGTAGAAAATCGTTCCCTGTGCGATTCTCCACGCAAGCGGATACGGGTACACAACATTCCTGAAGCTATGGATGGATCATTACTTTTCTCAATGTATCTAGATTTCTAACCGCATTTTAATGGCCTCACACACGCCCGGGTCTCAGGTGCGTCGCTGCTCCAGCCATGCTTCCAATAAAAGATGAACCTTGTTCTTGCATTGCTCAGAGCGGTGTTGCTGGAACACTCAAGGTTAACAAGGTAATAGTGTCGATCATCTTTCTGCATACCATCCTTTTAATTTCCGCTTTCATGGCTCAATGATTAGCGTGTCTGGCTAAGAGCTTACATATCTCGTAACGAATGCAAGGTTGGGGAGTCCAGCTACTTATCATTCTTTGGGACTGGTCACTAAATTGCCATCACGGGAAACATGGATGTCACAGTGGCTCTGTGTCCCAGGGTAAGGAATAACAGCCGCCACAGATTCCAGACCCAAATAGACTGAGATAAGCACGTACGCACATACGCATGGACGAGTCGTAACGTACACCTTCACCTTACAATTTGACTAAGATCAGTGACATCAAAGTGGTGAGGGTATCTTATGAACTTTAAACTGAATGCCGAGTAAACAAATAAAAAAAGAAGACATTATGCTCAACATCGTGGATAAGCGAAAAGAAAAAAAACGATAGTGAAGGGAATTAGGAAGTTTTCGAAAGTGAATTTTTGTACAAGCGTAACCTTTGGAAGCAATATGGAAGAAACGGAATAGGATGATTACTCCTCATCTTACGTAGTCACAAGTAAATGTAATGTGATTCTCTCTCTCTCTCTCTCTCTCTCTCTCTCTCTCTCTCTCTCTCTCTCTCTCTCTCTCTCTCTCTCTCTCTCTCTCTCTCTCTCTCTCTCTCTCTCTCTCTCTCTCTCTCTCTCTCTCTCTCTCTCTCTCTCTCTCTCTCTCTGTGTGTGTGTGTGTGTGTGTGTGTGAATTTACATATTAAAATATTGAGTCAGGCTCGTAATGTTAAATATCAAATCAGCATAAATCTCTGTAAGTGTAAGTATCGTGTTTGTCTGTGTGAGTCAAGAGATAAAATGAGCACAGAACATTTCCTTGTTGCCCTCACTTGGAAGAGGAAAATGGTAGAGATAAGGGTGAAAGGAGGGGAAAAGGAACACCAACACACAAGTGAAAATAGAATTTCATTCCTGAATGGAGAGAGCAATCTGGAACCTGCTGAGCGAGGGACAGCAGACAGGTGGGCGAGTGGGAGGGGAAAGGTGAGAAAAGTTTGTGTGTAGTATATAAGTAGGAAAACAAGTAAAAGTTTGGACTGCCCACTAGACCAGGGAAGTGTTGTGTGAGTTTAGAATTTTAGAAAATAGACTGTGAAAGTATACGGTGGAGTTAGCAGACGCATGAATGTATATCAGCCACCATAAATTAACGTGTGAGATTATTCATTTAGCATGTATGTAAGATGTTGACTATACTAGAAGAGAGAGAGAGAGAGAGAGAGAGAGAGAGAGAGAGAGAGAGAGAGAGAGAGAGAGAGAGAGAGAGAGATGACAACCACCTAAAATAAGCACTTTGCTTATCTGAAAAGAATAATAGATAATGACATTAGAAATAAGAAAAAAACTTTTGTAAAGAGTGTGTCTCGCTGCTTAAGGTAATTCGAAAATTGATGGTGAAATAATTAATTCTAAGTTAAAGATTCTATATACTATGTTTTGCATTATTTTGAGAGAAAGAATAGCGTACAAATTGTAAATAGCAGGAATAGTTTCCTAGTGTGTGTGTGTGTGTGTGTGTGTGTGTGTGTGTGTGTGTGTGTGTGTGTGTGAAAGAGAGAGTGTGTGTACATTCTACGCAGTCAAAGCTTTATAGGAAACAGTTAGCAAGTGACGGATTAAATTTTTGTATGTGACAATGAAGAAAATACACAAGTAACTCATCAAAAGAAAGGGTTAATACGTCTTACCTTATCAAGATACATGGCAACTCACCAGCTTCATGTTCCCGCCACTGTTGTTAATATTTCTATAGTTTACATATCATTGGTTGTAAGTGATGTCAAATCGAGTTTTTTTTGCTGTTGTTGTTGTTGTTGTTGTTGTTTTTGTTCCATGAATTTTACTCCTTTTTAAGTTTGTATTTGATTTTTTTTTTTTTTTTTTTTCCTTTCTATATGTAAGAGGTGGAAATCCGACCAAGGCAACGTAAAACGGAGAAAGGGCTCACTTTGCTAACAGTCCCTTTGTGGATCCTAAGGGGATACCATAAGAAAGAGATAAATGCCTGAAACTTCCCTCTTTGGTAAATCAAAGCCATACAAAGTTGGAAATACAGAAACGTGCAGCGAATTCTAGAGTTTAGCACAAAAAGATATTATAATATCTTTTTTTTATGTTGTATACCAAGGCTGCTGGAGGGGAGACATGCATTTAGCAAGATCAGAAGAGCAGTTAGTATGAAAAATGTGATAAAATATAGCAAGAAACGCAACACTCCATCAATGAGAAAGAGGCTAAAGGGAGTCAACCAAGGGAGAGGAGTTGAGATGACGAAAGGCTTTTGATTCCACCCTATCTGATAAAACTGTGCGGTGGAACCCCACCACACATGTGAAGAGTTCTCAACACAAGGACGAGGAAGGACCTTGTACAGAATTAGCAGTTGTGAAGGTGAGAAAAATAAGCGGAGACGCCTCAAAATATCCAAATTCATGGAAGCAGTTTTAGAAAGAGATGAGATGTTAATTTTCCAGTTTAGTTTATAAGTAAAGGATAGACCGATAATATTCACTGTAGAAGAGGGAGATAGTTGATTGAAGAAGAAGGGATAGTTATCTAGAAGATTGTGTCGAGTTAATAGATGGAGGAATTGAGTTTTAAAGGCAGTGAAAAAAAAATCCTGCCAGAATCAGAAATTTTAAACAGAATAGATTTCAGGCGTTATTTGTCGAGCCTGTGGGATCTGTTAACTTCCGTAAGGGTTTTTCATTTCTGAAAAGACGTAAAAAAGTATAGGGCAATATCATCAGCGTAGGAATGAATAGGGTAAGGAGTTTGATTTAGATCAATAATGAGTGATAGGAAGAGAGTGGGTGACAACATAGAGCCCTGAGGAGCACCACTGTTATTGGATTTAGAAGAAGATTGGCCACCTCTCATAGCAGTAGTAGAACTGAAGGAGAAGAAACTTGAGATAAGGTTGCAGAGGGAAGTATTGAAACCGTTTGAGTGCAGATTTGATATTTAAATTTTGTACCAGACTCTACAAAAGTTTTTGATATGTCTAAGGCAGCAGCAAAAGTTTTACCAAAATTTCTAAAAGAGGATGGTCAAGACTCGGTAAGGAAAAACAATCTTGACGGAAGTCATACTGGCGGTCAGATTGAAGATTGAAAATTGACCAATGTTTTGAGAAGCTCCATATTGAGAATAGATTAAAAAACTTTAGACATGGAAGAGGTTAAAGCTATAGGGATGTAGTTTGAAGGATTAGAATGGTCATGTTGTTTACGAATATATTGAATTTAGGCAAACACCCATCAAGAAGGGAAGCTATAAGTCGATAGACGGAGAAGAGTTTGGACAAGCAAGACACACAGTTTTTGAGAATAATAGGAGGGACTTTATTGGGTCCATAAGCCTTATGATGATTTCGACCAGCTAAACCTGCTAAGGCAATGAAAACGTCATTGCAGAGAATTTTAATCAATGGCATGAAATGGTTAGAGGGAGTAGGAGAGGGAGGAACAAGCGCAAAACCATCCAAGATTGAGTTATTAGCAAATAATTGAGAGAAGAGTTCAGCTTTAGTGATAGATGTGATGGCATGATGAAATAAAGGAGGGAAAGATGTAGCAATAAAGTTATTGGAAAGGTTTTTAACCAGATGACAGAAGTCTTGGGGGAATTTGAGTTTGAAGGTTTTTGACACTTTCTATTTATGAAGGAATGTTTAGCAACTTAAAAAGCAGACTTAGCATGATTCTGGACAGAAATATAAAACGTTCGGGATTCAGAAGATGAAAGGTTCAAGTACCTTTTGCGGGTGACTTCTCTATCATGTGTAGCGCGAGGTTGAAGAAAAGAGTGAGGAATGTACGCATCCATACCAGACAATATCACCCATTTTATACGTTCAGTTCTCAGAGATGGGTCTCTGACACGGAAATAGTAATTCTTCCAAGGAAAATCATCATATACTTCCTTTCCCCATTTGCATGAGGTGAAACGCCAGAAGCACTTCCGCTTTGGGGATCCTTAAGAGGAATTGGAGAAATAGGACAAGATACACAGATATGAGATAGTGATCGGAGGAGCTCATCGGATAACATTAGGTAATATCGTAAGCAGAAAGAATAGAGGAAAGGAAAAGATCACTAATAAATATCATGTCGTGAATATCATCACATGAACATCATTACTTATACTCATGTTACTGAATATGAAAAATATCTTTACTGTAGCAAAAAAGATACAATTTGGCTATCACCTGATTGACGAGACCTGTCAATTTATTATTGACTGAGTGCTGAGAAAACTTCTCTTTTTTTGTGAGTTACCATGTGTGTTTAAAAAGAATAGCACTGAATCTCTATATTGGTGTGTTACAAGTATGTTTTTCATTGACAAATGTCTAAATTTCATCTGTCATTTACCTGTTGTTTCCTGTAAGGCCTTAATTGCATAATCTATAGAAAAATCAATTATCACTCCACCGCGTGGCACAACTCGAGGATGTAGCAACCCGAGGAGGAAGGAGCGAGGGGAAGGCCAATTCAGGGAAGTGCTAACTAACTACTACGCACAATTTATACGCTTTTTTTCCGCAAAATAAAGCAAAACATACTATACGTTTGCAGAGTATTTTCGATTTAGAACTTATTGAACGATCAAATCCCGAAGTATGTACCTTAACTAGGGTGACACACTGGATAGAGAAAAAATACTAAGGTGTGTGTGCGTGTGTGTGTGTGTGTGTGTGTGTGTGTGTGTGTGTGTGCGTGTATGTGAGAGAGAGAGAGAGAGAGAGAGAGAGAGAGAGAGAGAGAGAGAGAGAGAGAGAGAGAGAGAGAGAGAGAGAGAGAGAGAGAGAGAGAGCGCGCGAGAT
>CM035207.1:14641619-14714655 GCA_020233015.1 Callinectes sapidus | reverse complement strand
GAGAGAGAGAGAGAGAGAGAGAGAGAGAATCAGCAAAAGACACGTTAATAGAAATCTATAGACAGTAATTTATAAAAGTGGTATATAATTGTGTTTGGAAAGTGAGAAACGTGCCAATAGTATATGTTGGTAGTTAAATAGATCAAGTAAAGGCTACATACATACAATACACCAAACCAAAACTTATTATATGCTCGTCTTCAAGGAGTCTTTTCAGCTCGAATTCTCAACAGCAACCCATAAGATAGAGTTTTTTGAATGGGAAAAGAGACGAGCCAATAACGTACTTGTTGGTAGTTCGATAGTTCCAGTCTTGCCAATCAACGCCAAAACTTATGATATGGGGTCTGGAATCCTGTTTTAAGGTGTTTTTCTGACGACAATGATCAACAACAACTCATAAGTGATGGTGTTGTGTGAGAAGAGAGAAACGAGCAAAGAATGATGTACTTATTGGTAATTAAATTGTTCCACTTTCCCGCAAATTTCTGAAGAGCAACGCATAAGAGAAGTTGTGTGTAGAAAGAGAGAAAAAGCAAAGGGTGTACTTATTGGTAGTTAAATTGTTATAGTCTATGCGTAATACAAAAAATTATGATATGCTGTTTGGAATCGTGTTTAAGGTGTATTTTAACCGAGATTTCTGAACACCAGAGAGGGTTTTGTGTGTGGGAGCAGAAAAATCAGCAAAGGATTTACTTATTGGTAGTTAAATTGTTCCAATTTCCCTGTGCAACACCCAGACTTATGAAATGCTGTTTGAAAACGAGTTTATGGTATCTTTTGGCCGAAAATTCAGAACAGCAACGCATAACAGAGGGTTTTGTGTGTGGGAGCAGAGAAACGAGCAAAGGGTATACTTATTGATAGTTAAATTGATATTATCTCGCTGCATAACATGATATGACATTATTATTATTATTAGTATATATATATATATATATATATATATATATATATATATATATATATATATATATATATATATATATATATATATATATATATATGCGTTGCCTGGAGAAGGAAGTATGTAGATGGAGGAATAGTAATGACAATAATGGATAAATCAAGAAGAGGAGTCTGTTCATTCAAGTACCGATGACATGAATTTCTCAATTGTCCGATTTTTTCAAGGAATAGTGAAAAAATATATGGCCAAAATTAATCTCTATGCAAACAAAACGGCCGACCGAGATGCCCATCCCTGAACAGGGTCAAGAGAGTTATCTAAAAGAATGGGATAAATGCATTTCCTTAGTAGGTACTGTGACAGTACACCTATCCCTCAGCTATTATGGGTTTCACCATTGCGTTTCAAAGCTATTGCGGGAGCACAAAAAGACACATTGAAATGGTTAACACGCATGTCAACTGGAGTTATTACGACTCGTGAACGGTTTTGAAGTCACTCCGGCTCCCAACCCTGCTGGGGCCATACTTATAAAGAGTTATGACTTCGCCCTAAATCCGAGTCTGAGACTCGGGTAACCACGCCCTAGTTGAGTTTGGTGGCTGTGTGTGTGGGGCAGGTTGCGTCGCGGTTAGCTCCGGAGTTTAGGTAGGCTACGTGGGGACAGACAGGGAAGTGAACCTTGAAACTCGTACCTACGGACTCGTTAAGTGATCGCACGCGCCCTGACATTGAAGTGACGCAAATCAAGTGAGTGCTTACTTCGATAAAAGTGGAAAAAACATAACAATGAAAGCGTGGAAGCCAGTGTGAGGTGAAGAAGGACGGTTGACCCCACCACAGATAAGTGAGGTCAGGTCGCGGTCGTATTCCCATCCGCCGAATCTCAACCTTACGGAAAGGGGCAGTAAGGGTGTACACAAAGATGGCCGCCCTCACGGGATACCAAAACAACGCCGTGCCACACAGGGGGCAGCCCCTGGCTACGCAAAGTGACTTGCCATGCAGAGAATGCCAAAATCACTGCAACTCTGGCATAAGATGTGGAAAATGCCAAATGTGGGTACACTATACATGCAGCGGAGTACTTATTTACCTCCTCATAGCGTTCGTGAAATCAAATAGAAGGTACACCTGCAGGGGGTGTACAAAGGAATGTATTCCAGCCTATGTAACAACTTTCGTTGACATTAAAGAAAGTATGCAGGAGAAGACCGCGAAAATACAGTCTACACGTACACAAAATGTAGTTAATGAAGAGCAACCTTCACCTGAAACCTAGCAGGTGGGCCAGAATGAAGAGTATTTACCAGTCACCCAGCAGGGTGATCAGGAGACAGCCCTTGGTGACTCGCCAGAAGATATAAATCTGTCCCAACCACTCCCCCCCTCCCCCCCCCCAGTCCTTCTCCCGAGACGGAGAACACCCAGCAGTCGATGCGAGATGCACCAACAACACTCAATCACAGAGGGACCACTGACAGCAATGCATCAGAGTCAGTTACTGCAGGGGCAGTCAGTGGCCCCACACCAACAGCGAGAACTACTGCCATCTGTAAGTACTACAGAACAGGCCATTGTCGCTATGGACGGGGTGGATATGGCTGCCGTTACAGCCACCCTAAGGTATGTACCAAACTCCTAAACCATGGGCCAAACAATGGCCTAGGGTACAGAATGGGGAAAACTTGCCAGCTCTTCCACCCTGTCCTGTGCAATTCTTCAGTTAGATATGGAGAATGCCTAAATGGGAGGTGTAGGTACACACACATAAAGGGTACAGAAAGCGTAAGACCTCAGCAGGAGCCGGCTGCTCAACCTCCTGCTACCCCTGAGAGAGCGCCAGTGCGCTCCTCTGAGCCAGCGAACCAAGCCACCCATTTTTAGATCTCATGGTGGACATGAAGCGCACACTGGACACAAAAGCAAAAGCAATAGGAAACCAAGCAGCCATAATGTCCAGCCACTTGATGCAGGGACAACACATGCTGCACCAACACCAGCATCAACCTCAGACATTTCCATGGCTCAACACAATAAATATCCATTAGAGTGTGCCCTATTAGTCAACATCCAAGGCCTGTTCCCCAAGTCTAACCAAAGTAAAGTCCCGTTCCTCTCAGAACTATCATATGGGGAACAGTTTGCCTTTATAGCACTGACAGAGTCCCATCTAAGTGAAGAAATCCATGATGCAGAAATAAAACTAGAAAACTACATATCTATTAGAACAGACAGGAGAGGGAGAAGCCATGGGGGAGTGATAAACTTTATAAGAAGCGACTTGGTACCAACAACTGAGACTCTACTTAGTCACTCAAATGGAGTAGTTGAGACAAGCATAATCCACATCAAGAAACTGAAGCTAGTGCTAATAAATGTCTACCGTCTACCAAACTGCAACCCAAACAGTTTCAGAACAACTATTAGTGAAATAACTGAAATCCTAGATACCCTACCAGACCCCATGCCAGACATAATGCTTGTTGGCGATTTCAACTTACTAATAATAAAGTGGCCATCTAGAAAAATCAGTGGTGGGATGTGTGGCGACCAAGAGCAAGCAAAACAACTGTTCACCCTTACTGAAAAGTACTTCCTCACGCAGGTTATACAGGGAGCAACAAGAGGCGCAAATACATTAGACCTGCTATTTACTAACAACCCTGACCTTATACATGGCTATCAGCTAGACGACACTGTCCACTCGGACCACAAGCTAATCACCGTCTACACCCAGATTGCCAAATCAAGTCCCTGTGGGAAGACAGAAAAAATTGTGCTGAATGACTTCAGAGCTTTAGATTTCTTCAAGGAAAACATAGATTGGGATGAAGTAAGGAATAAATTGTCTGCCGTGGACTGGGACGATTTATCAAGTGACAATGTTGAAACTATGTTGGCATCATTCCTCTCTACACTCCTCGACATATTATGTAAGGGGAGCATTCCACCAAGGAGAACACCAGGAACAACCAGACGGCAAACTATTCTAAGGTACAGAAGAATCCTCATGAGAAAAAGAACAAGACTGTGAATGCAGCTGTCATTGTGCAGTGACAACAAGCGAACCAAACTGCAATTACAGGTGGCAGATATTGAGAGGAAAATCTAGAAATCTCATGAGGATCAAAGGCAGAAAGAAGCTAAGGCAGTCTCGACCATCAAAACTAACCCAAAATATTTCTTTGAATACTCTAAAAGATTCTCCAGAAACAGGTCACAAATTGGACCACTAACATCCCCAGAGGGCAACCTACTGACCGAGCCTCAAGCAATATGTGATACACTAGCCACCCAATATGATTCAGTTTTTAGTACACCAGACGGTTCCAAGATCATCAACGACCCACACACTTTCTTCAATCAGCCACCATCACCCAACATGCAACAATCCCTGGCGAACCTCTCCTTCGCAGAACATGACATTGTACAAGCAATAAACGAACTGAAAAGTGGCTCAGCCCCTGGTCCTGATGGCATTTCAGTGGTACTCTTAAAGAACACAAAAGATGCCCTCACCAAACCACTTACAATGCTCTGGCAAAAATCAATGGAGACTGGGAAAATACCAACAAAACTTAAAGAGGCCACCATAACACCAATTCATAAATGAGGAGAGCGAGGCCTCCCTAAGAACTACAGGCCAGTGGCGCTAATATCCCATCTTATCAAAATCTTTGAAAAGATAATTAGGAACTAGATAGTTGCACACTTAGAATTTTACAACCTCATGAACACAGGGCAACATGGTTTCCGCAAGGGTAGGTCATGCCTCTCCCAACTCCTCGAACAAGATCGCCTACTGAGCCAACTGTCAGCCAATGAAAATATGGATATAGTCTTTCTTGATTTCGAGAAAGCTTTTCACAAGGTAAATCATGGGATCCTCTCCTATTCTTGGTCCTCATAGTGGATATTGATGTGGGAGTCCAGAATGCAACCCTATCATCCTTTGCAGATGACACAAACATCAGTATGAAAATATCCTCCCCTGACGATGTGAAAAAGCTCCAAAATGACCTAGACACTATATAAATGGATGAGTACAAACAACATGGCATTTAGTGAAAATAAATTTGAAGCACTCAGATGTGGGCCACAGGACAACATCAGAAATTACACATGCATCAAAATAGAACAGGGTCAAATTATTGAGGTCAGCCCTGTGGTTAAGTGTCTAGGTGTCCACCTAAGCGAAAAGGAGATTTTGAGTACCATATAGAAATGACCATCAAAAAGACCAACCGGGTGGCTGGCTGGATCCTCAGGACTTTCCAGACCAGAAAGGACGAATGCCTCAAACCCCTGTGGAGATCCCTGGTCCAACCCATTCTCGATTACTGCAGCCAACTGTGGTCACCTCACAAGACTGCAGATATCCAGGCCCTGGAGTCAGTGCAACACTACTTCACAAGGCAAATCGCTGGCCTCTGGGGAATGGACTACTGGACCAGATTACAAACACTCAAAATGTACTCGCAGCAGAGAAGGAGAGAGGGGTACATAATCATCTACGTCTGGAAAATCCTTGAGCAAAGGGTACCAAATCCATCAAACAGTGCCGGCATAGTACCCCACTATGTGGACCAAACAGGCAGTGTGTGAGGTGGACACTACCTAGCCTAGAAACACAGAGAGAATTTTAGGGCTGGAGATAGTACGTCTCCTTCTCCATGTATTTGAACAAGAAAAAAACTTCTCTATGGAAATTATGCAATGCCAGGTAAGAAAATTTTAAACATTTGTCCTAGTAATGATGACAAGGCAGTCACCCACCCATGTGGTTTGGTTTGTTGGTTAGTTGGTGAGGCTAGTTTAATTAGCTAAGTTAATCTTGGTTAGGTTAGGTTAGGTTTATGTATTTTGATTAGGCTAGGTTTGGTTAGTTATAAAGTTATAAAGCACCTAAACACAATCTAACCTAATCAAACCACATACTTATAGGTGAGTGACTCTATCATGTCTTCGCTACGCAGACAAATGTTGATTTGTTATTTTGTCATGGTTTTGGTTAAGGAGTATAAAATCTGCATAGTTGATTTAGGGATTGTGTCATTATATATTACTCTGGTTCACTTTGTATTCTAGTTCACTTATGTTAGGTTAAGTTAAATTGTTACTTTGCTTTTGTTAGGTTTGATAAGAAAAGATAGTTTGTGTCTTTAGGGTTTGGTTGGTTAATGTTACTTTTGTTTGGTTTGGTTTCTTGTATTCTTGTAAGGTTGATTTATATTATGAACTTGGTTAGGTTAGTTCACACTTGTTAGGTTGTGCTGGCTTACGATTGTTAGCTAGATAAGTTTGGATTGGTTTAGTTACCTTATTTAATGTTAGGATTGTATAATTATATAACATTGGTTGGCTTTATATCCTTTGGATTGTTTTGATTTGGTTATTTACATAGGTATGTGAGTTTATTTAGGGTAGGACTTGTTAAATTGTTACTTTTGTTAAAGTTTGCTAGTAATAAATATAAGTTGAATTAATTTAGTTAATCTAAGAAAGGTTAAATTGTTACTTTAGTTAAGTTAGGAGTTTGGAATATTATTTGGTTAGATTGTTTAGGTTAAGTTTAGTAACATCTGTCATGTTAGATTCATTTGGTAAGGGTAGGTTGTGTTGGCTTATGATTGTTGGCTAGATAAGTTTGGATTGCTTTAGTTACCTTTTTTAATGTTAGGATTGTATAATTATATAACACTGGTTGGCTTTATATCCTTTGATTTGGTTATTTATAGAGGTAAGAGATATTGCAGTACTCACAAGATATTATACATTCAACAAAATTAACTTAGAATATGATATATTATAAAAATTATTATTGTACACACATGTGCATCATGATGAACAACAAATTCATTATACATCATAGACATGAAGATGTTGATGATGAGTCAGTGTTTTCATAAGTATTTATCTTTTTCCAAAGGAAGGAAACTATCCATTTATACCTCTTAAATGTCCTGTTACATGTTTGGTGGAATTATTAAATTCACGATAGGTATAACATAATATTGTATATTAATATTCCTTCACTTGACATTTTTTACATTAATTTTCATTACAGAATCAGCCCCTTCCCCAGCTCTGAAAACGAGAGAGCCTGCAACAGCTTGGCAGCCTTCATCCAGTGATGCTGGAGGAGACCACTGCGGAGGAGATGGATGAGGGCTCCAACACTCTTCCCTGCTTCATCATCACAGATGAGAAGCACCTGCAAAGGAAACAGGTGCTGGAATTAAAGGTTCTCCAGCATAAAAGTAGATGCCAGCAAGGCCAAGGCAGAGCAACATGCTGCCGAGGCCAAGGCAGAACCAGATGCAGCAAGGTACAGGTGGAGAAGGAGAGGGCAGAAATGGATCTGCTGATCATACAAAAAGAAAAGGATGAATTTTTTTTGTCAACATGTAAAATAAAATAAAATAAAAAATGTACGTATTCATACATGTTACAACTATATTCTAGTCTCCCCTCATACTTCATTTCAAGAAACAAAGTCTTTTTGGTATATGGTATTTGGTAATGACATTTTTGTCTCAGGTAATGTTATTGGTATATGGTAATGAGTGGTGGTAATGTGGTGACATTCTGTGCAGTTTGAACCTCTATTAGCATCTTGCCTTTTTTTAAGAAAGTTAACTAAAAGAATGAATGAAAAATAGTGCCATCTAAGTATTTCATTTCCGGAAAAGTAGGCAATGTGAATGAATAAGTTAGTAGTTAGATGTGCAGTACATAATTATATCACCAATAATAGAGTTAATCTAAGTTTTCTGGAAAAAAAGAAAGAAAGATATTTCTTTTCTTTGTGTGTGTATACTAAATTAAGTTTTGATTTTGAAGGATGATGAGAAAGTCGAAGAAGAAAAGACAGAGTCCCTCAAGTAAGCCGGTGGCTGCTGTGCGGCACGGCTTAGGAGGAGGAGGAGATCCACACACCAACCCTGTCCGCAACCAAAGGCTTCCCTAGATCGAGGCTCAGGAGGAATGAAGCAAATCCCCAAACTGCAATAGAGCTTCATTGTGTATTGACACCTGAGGTGAGAGTGAGAGAGTGAGTGAGTGCAGTGTAGGTAGTCTTGTGAGATGCACCTAAGGCTGGCTGCTGCTGACTTGCCACCTCTATCTACCCTACAATAAACTAGACTGATAAAAATAGGTCAATACTAATTAACTTTCTTGGAAAATGGAAGTAATCATGATCCCATGGTTTGTATGAATGGATTATTCAGAAAAGTAAGAAATGTAAATCAATAAGTTAATGGTTATTTGTATAGTACATGAATATATCTTCAATAATATAATTATTCTATTTTTTCTGAAAAAAGTAAGGGAAAAAGTTTTTGTGTATACTAATCAATTCCTTTAATTTGAAGGACGATGAGAAAGTCAAAGAAGAAAAGAGGGAGGGTCCCTCAAGTAAGCTGGTGGCTATACCACAGTAGAGTTGAGGAGGAGGTCCATGTACCAGCCTTATCCCTAACCAATGGCTTCTCTTGATTGAGGCTCAAGAGGAATGAAGCAAATCCCTAAACTGCAATAGAGACTCGTTGTCAGTTTACACCGGAGGTCAGTGAGTGCAGTGTAGGTAGTCCTATAAGATGCACACAAGGCTGGCTTCCTCATACAAATACAGGAACATGCTACCTCTACCACACAATTAACTAAACTGACAAAAAATGGCTTAATACTAATGATCTTTTTTTTTTTAATTGAAGTAAACATGATCCTTTGCCTTGTATGAATGCCTGTTTTTGTGTCCTAATTGCTATGCCATACTTGTTAATTTTCCTGTGTGTTCATTATTTGACTGTTAGTAACTTTTTTTTGGAATGATGATATTAAAGATTCTTTGAGTAGAGCATCATTTTCAGAGTTATAGAACATAAGATTTTTTCTTGGTCAAGGTGATGAAGGGTAACAAAAATAATAAATATATAAAAAACCCAGTAATAATAGCCAGTCATTTTAAAGAACAAGAGAGTTAGTCAAATGTCAGGGATAAATGTCTTGAAACCTCCCGTTCAAATGAGGCACCTCGTGCCAGAGGGGCGTGACCCACCATCAGACAGATTTTGAGTTAGTACTGGATTTGGCCAGCAGAGGGGTGTAGAAAGCACATGGAAGTTGTTGCCAGGCAAAATCATGCCATATGGCCTCAGCACAAAGCCCTGTAATCGCGTGTTTTCACACTCGCGAACTATATGTCAACTCTGTCTTACCGAGCCAGATGGGCGTAATGCTCGGCCAATGGCAGCGCGCTGCTGCTACACTCCCCCGCCCCAGCCAATCACCGAGCAGCGTTCAAGGTTACACCGCCATACTATCCCCATGTTCCGCTCTTTAAATACTCTTTAAATACTTAAAATATGACAAAATTTAACTTTCAAAAATTCATTAAAAATTAGGATTTGCATAAAAATTGATAAAACTTTCCCATATTACTTACATTACGGACTAGTTTTTATACACTCACTATAAATTAATTATTATAAATATTATTGTGTGACCTAAAATACGTTCCGCAAACAAAGAAAAAACAAACAAAAAAAGCGAAAATAAACTTAAATATGATTAAAATAATAGATATTGACCATCTCATTATTTTGATATATTATACTAATGAATTACTGCATTTACATTTGCGATATAAGTAATTAACTTTAAACGCATTTATCTCAAAATACACAAACTAAAGGTTATGCCCCTCTGGTACGCGGTGCCTCAAATAGAGTCAAGTCTTGAAAGTTGGGAGGTCTAGAGTTTACCTCTCTCTTTGTTATGCATTTTAATATTTTCCTTTGTTGCAGACGGCAATATTTCACTTGTGGATGCCTTGCTGCAATTCCATTAGTATATGATCAGAACAAGACGTTGTAGTGTTTCAGAATATTGTTGTCTGGTCAGTGACTTTATACTGAAGAATATACAAGAACGAGTCAGTAGGTCAGTCAGATTGTCATGGATGAGATTAAGTCAGCCTGTCAGTTACACCAACTGTTAGTTACAACATAAATTACGTATAACTTATTAGGGAGCCATAATCTTTTTTCAGGGTGAAAATATTGTCCAGAAACCTATTCACAATCTCTTGGTGGTAACAACACAAAAAGTTAGAAGGAAGAGTTGACAAATTTGAGGTCACAAGAGAAATCGGTGAAGAAAGCAATTAAACACAAAACAACGTTAAGTTTCTACTCTAGTTTTGTTCTGAAGTCTTGAACTGCTGCTGAAACCATTATTTTGATGTTATTGTGAAACAATTTTCTGCTTTGATTTAAAGTGGGAGGATCCCCTACCCCTATTTCTATTCTAATTTTGGTGGTGCTAGTGGGGCTATAGATGTGGCGCCTGCACATTGAACCACTCCTGGGGTGAACCTTCGAAGGGTTCTGCTTGTGGGCTCCTGGAATGTCCTGAGTCTCTCAGAGGATCACCAACTGCCTCATTTATCAGATGTGCTCAGTAGGCTGAGGGTGGATATGGTGGGGCTCTCTGAGACAAGGAGGCCTGGTAGTGGCAAGACCAGTAGTAAGGGTTTTACTTGCTACTGGTCCAGCATGAGCAATGGTCACCGTGTCAAGGGGGTAGCCATAGTTATCTCCAGCAGACTGCAGCCTTCTGTTGTAGAGGTTACTCTGGTTGATGAGCATATAATGCCATTAAGGCTGAAGCACAGTTTAGGCTTCATGTCTGTTGCTGCATTGTATGTTCCTACCGAAGTGTGTGAAACTGAAGAGAAGGAGATGTTCTACACCAAACTCGACTCTGTACTGGACCAATGTCCCAGTCGTAATGCACTCATTGTCCTGGGCGACTTTAATGCTGTTATTGGCACTGAGAGGGTTGGCTATGAAATTTGTGTTGGTCCCCATGGTTTTGGTACCAGAAATGACAACAGCTCTTTCCTTCTGAATTTTGCAAGATCCAGAAGGCTGAGAATTGCAGGTTCCTGGTATCAGAGACCGGCGCTGCACCGCTGGACTTGGTATAGCAATGCCGGAGGGGTAGCGAAGGAGATTGACCATATCCTTGTCAGTACTCATTGGAGGATCCTCCAGAACTGCAAGGTTTTTTGGAGTGCCGAGTTCTTTGCGACCAATCACAGGCTTGTTGTTGCTACAATCAAGCTTCATGTTAAGTCCAGAAAGCCTCCAAGATGTAACCACACTGTGTTTCATTTTGAGAAACTGAAGGACCTGACATGTACACAAGAGTATGCAGTGACAGTCTCCATTCGGTTTGGAGTGCTAGACACCCTTGAGGACCCTGAAGAGCTATGGGATAACTTCAAACGTGAGACTCTTGAGGCTGCCAAGGAATGCATTGGGGAGCGCCTGAGGTCACGGAGTGGCTTCACCTCAGTAGAGACACTGGAAAGTATTGAGGAGAGCCGCGCTGCCAGACTTGCTGGGAACCATGACCAGTACAGGGCTCTGTCACATAGGACTAGAACTCTTCTGAGAAGAGACAAGGAGAGGTATGTCAAGGGTCTCACTGAGGAAGTCGAGTGTCATTTAAATGCTAATGACCTCCGACCTGCCTATTGAGCTCTGAAGAAACTCCGCTCCAAGTCTACTTCTCAGGTGATTACTATCCAAACAGCAGATGGTTGCCTCGTATCGGACACAGATGGGCAGATGGCTCGTTGGGCTGAGTACTTTGAGTGGCTGTTCATGGTGGATCCTCCAAGCGGACAGCAGTACCTGTTCATGGTGGATCCTCCAAGCAGGCAGCAGTAGCTGTTCATGGTGGATCCTCCAAGCGGACAGCTCCAGACTGCAGGGTTCCAGACGCTGGATGCTGATTCACCCTTTGATGAAACTGCACCCTCCATTGGCGATGTCAAAGAGGCTGTGGCAAAGTTGAGGGGTGGAAAGGCAGCTGGCATCTGCAACATCAGTGCGGAACTGCTCAAAGCTGGGGGTGAAGCCATGAACCGTGGGTTGCATGCTGTCTTGACTGCTGTATGGCATTCAGGTACCATTCCCCCTGACTGGAAGAAGAGGTTGGTCGTCCCTATCTGGAAGGGGAAAGGGGACCGTCAAGACTGCAGCAACTACCGTGGAATAACACTGCTCAGCGTACCAGGCAAGGTGCTTGCCCATTTACTGCTGATGCGGATCCGCACTCACCTGCTGAAGCATCAGAGACCTGAACAGTCAGGGTTCACGCCCGGTAAGTCAACAACTGACCGTATCCTAGTGCTTCATGTACTGGTGGAGCGCCGATGTGAGTTTTGACAGGGAATGCTTGCAGCCTATGTTGATCTCAAGAAGGCATTTGACTCAGTGCATTGAGAGACACTCTGGGATCTTCTGCATCTCCATGGGATTCCTGCAAGGATTATTGGTCTATCAACACATTAACTGTGATACGACCCACCGGTGGGTCAACAGCTTCTATCCATCTTTGCGATGCAACCCACGGGTGGGTCGTCCATCAATTTTTACATACATTGATTTTTTTTAATATTATTAATAGGAGATCGATTTGACAGTAAAATTGCAATGATGAGTAGATGTAGGAGGCCATAATAAACAATGATTGGTAAATAACAATCCATTTATTGATTTATGTAATTACCAAAAAAAATGCAGAATAAATACCTTTTATTTCTTCATACATAAAAAAACATACGTATCTCCATATTTTTTCCTTCAATTTTTTTTCAAAGAATGTACCAGAAGCAAATAAATCAAATAGAAATATAATAATTGCAATTTTCTCACTAGGCTTCAATGATTTTCTTTGTATTTACTTTTTCATGTAAATTTCATGAAATAACACTTTCTAAGAAATACGCCAAAACAAACAAAGTAAATTGTATAGCTCCAGAAATTGGAAATTATGTTGATTACCATAAGACTGCAACAATAAAAAAAAACTATGAAATACATCTTGCAAGAATACAGTATTCACTTTGAATGCTTAGTTACAAAGTATGATAGACAAAGGTACGGCTTGTTATCACAGGAGTTGCAGAAAGTTGATACTTTCTTTGCCTTTTTTGATGCTACTTTAGATCCTTCATTTGTGGATATTATTTTGTAACACCCAACACATCTGTCACCAGAATCTATCTTTCTTTGAGCCTTCTGCTTCTGATAAGAAGTGTTGTGAACCAGAGGAAGCAAAACAGTTTGAACTGTTTTTGCCTAGTCTGGCAGTCTTTCAAATGGACTATCATTTAGAAGTGAAAGGATGATTGACTCTTTGAATCTCAGCAGAGCCCATTTCTTATCTGTAAAATATTTGTTGAAAAGAATGAAGGCATTCACTATATATGTTCCTGTGACTAACTCCATTGCTACTTTTTTATACCATTTTCTGCTTGTTTTCAGAGCTGTGTAATATGATGACATTTGATCTGAAAGATCAACTCCTTTCTTTGCATTATTGTACTCTATTACACATTGAGGTTTTTTTATTTGTTCTCCAGTTTTTGAAGTGCTACCTGTTGCAATTAGGTTATCATGCTCAGGAACTGTTGAGAGTGATAATACATTTCTTTTATCTTTCCAATTGAAGACTTTGTTTCCGTCATCATTTTCAAGAGCAGCTACTTCGCCTTTCTTGATTTTGGCTTTAGTCACTTCCTTTGGCAGCCCTTTACGGGAGGCACGCACTGTGCCACACATATATGTTTTGTGAGAGAGAAAATAGTCAGCAAGTGGAATAGAGGTATAAAAACTGTCTGTATAGAGTGTAAAACCACTCCCAAGCAAAGGTAGCATCAGTCTAGCAACACCTGATTAAGTTTTTCCTAGGGACTGATACTTCTCTGATGCACCACAATATAACTATATTCCATATGTATGCCTCTGTGGTACACAGTTTATACAGTTTCAATCCATATTTGTGTCTCTTTCCTGGAATGTACTGATGGAAGTATGTTCTACCTCTAAAAGGTACCATAGATTCGTCAATAACAACTTCCTTTCCTGGTTTGTACACCTGAAATCTCTGCACTAACTTATCAAAAAGAAGCTTCAGTTTGTAAAACCTACCCATGTTTCACTTGAAATACGGCGACCATAAAACGTATCAGTGCCTATGTTGTCCATCTGTGAGATAAAATGATATATATAAATATATAAGGAACTTACTCGGCATGGAAAGGAAAAATATATAGAGAGAAACACAAACTAATGTTTGCCCACCAGTGGGTCGTATCGCAGCATAGACATATATATTTCATGGTATGCGATACGACCCACCGGTGGGCAAACAATTTGACAAGTCTAACGTACTCAGGGAGAGACACAAATAACACATACCTCCTCTCTCTTCGCTGGCATGAGCCACACTGAAGTGACGGCCAATTGTTTGAACCGCAGTACTGGCGAGTTGCCAGCACTGGCAATTGCAGTTAATGTGTTAACTGGCCTGTACTCCAGGACTGTGAGTGCTGTCAAGTGTGGAGGAGGTGTGTCCAGCTTCTTCCCTGTGAATAGAGGTGTGAGGCAGGGCTGTGTGCTTGCTCCACCACTTTTCAACACATGCATGTATTGGGTACTGGGCAGAGTTGTGGAACAAAGCCATTATGGAGCATCTGTCAGCAACATTGAGATTACAGATCTTGTTTTTGCTGACAATGCAGCAATCTACGCTGAGTCACTGGAGGTTCTGGTAATGGCTCTAGAGGCACTGCACGAGGAGATGAAGCCCTTGGGGCTCAAGGTTTCTCGGGCCAAGACCAAGATCCAGGTGTTTGGAGGCGTACTGGATGAAACAGTACAGTCTGTCCATGTGTGTGGCGAGGACATTGAGATCTTGAAAAACTTCACATACCTTGGTAGTGTAGTGCAAAACGATGTTGGGTCGAGCCAAGAAGTCACACAGCAGATTGGCCTGGCCCACGGCGTTATGGACTCGCTCAACACGAGTATTTGGTGTTGTCGATACCTGTACAGACGGACAAAGATTCGGACCTTCAAGTCGCTGGTGATCCCTGTCTTACTCTATGGTTGTGAGACATGGACACAGAACACCAACCTTAAGAGGTGAATTGATATCTTTGGTACTAGATGCCTTCGCAGGATCATGGGAAAACACAGGTATGACTTCGTGTCATTTGCGATTGTTCCGTGAGACCGATTCGAGGCATATTACTAGCATAGTCTGTCAGTGCCAACTGCGGCTATATGGGCATATGGTGCAATACCCGGAAGCCGATCCTGCTTATTGGGTTGTTTCCGTTAGGGATAACTCAACTTGGAGGAGACCAAGGGGACGCCCACAGAACTATTGGCTCTGGCAAGTCGATGCCTCCTGCTGGGAGTCACTCGTGGGAAGGGAGCCTGCATGGAGACTCATGAGGCGACAGACAGGAGTGGTGCTGTAGGGTAGGCAAGGCAATGCGCCCCCCGGCGTATGCCTCCCATGATTGATTGATTGATTGATTTAAAACGTAGGAGATTTCAGTTTTTTTATGTTGTAAAAGTATTTATCAACTTGTTTTTACAGCTTGCAGGAACCAGCGTGATGGACGTCTAGCTGTAATCAATATGCTTCAAGAGTTTACGATTGAGGGATGTGCTGCTGTGAGGGAGTCGCCTAAGATAGAAGAGGTGTAGAGTTAGTGCTAGCACCAGTCCCCTTTCTAGTGTGTCTGAATGGAGGTCGACAAATAGGCATAGAAGCGGCCTACAAAACTACCAAGGGGCCTAGAAGTGGCCTGAAAAAATTTTTTGACAAGATTGGATGAAAAGTGAGGAGGTGACAGAGAGGTGTGGTGTTAAAGAGTAATAAGTAAAACTCAGACCTAAGAAGATACAGAGGAAGTGCATTCAGCAGGTGTGGAACAATGGCAAGCATCCATTCAGACTGGAAAGAGTTAGTGTATAGTTAGTGTTAAGTGACTTAGTGACCTAAAGGTCTGCTCCTGCTGGCCTTCCTTTGTATTCCTCCTCCTCCTACTCCTCCTCCTCTTCCTCTTCCTCTTCCTCTTCCTCCTCCTCCTCCTCCTCCTCCTCCTCTTCCTCTTCCTCCTCCTCCTCCTCCTCCTCCTCCTCCTCCTCCTCTTGCAGAGCTAACTCATCATTTTAAGCCATCTGTCACATTCATTATTCATTACAACAACACAAAATGACATAGGAAGTGGTCTAATTTATATTGGTGTGTAAATTTCACTTTTCAAAATTACATATGTATTTTTTTATTCTCTCTCTCTCTCTCTCTCTCTCTCTCTCTCTCTCTCTCTCTCTCTCTCTCTCTCTCTCTCTCTCTCTCTCATAATGTGAGTGGCATTTGTGTGTATTCGTTTTATTAATTGTGAATTGTTTTTCAGATGGAGTGTGAAGACTACCAGCCACTTCAGTGATGTGATGGGTACAGCAGCATGCCTGTGTGTTTGTGATGTGACGTGACGTGACATTGGCAAGACAGGAAATTGAGGTAATTATAACAAATCTATCATGTACAGACAGACAGAGCTTGCTTTTTTTACTCCATTCATGGATTTTGTCTGTGTCACCTTGTAACTCTGGACAGTCATCAGTGTTTTTATCAACTCATTAATTTGGCGTCATTTGCAAACAGGTTCATATAGCTAGTCATGCCACACGTAGCACGTCATTACAGGTGCTAAGTTTGACCCCTGTGGTATACTGTAAGTCCTCTTCATACAGTACATATGCGTTCCTGAAAATTTTAACCACAAATCTAAATTACCGTCTACTGAAGCCATTATAACATGTAATAATAGGATATGTGTTCCAGCACATCAAAAGTCACCCCTACCGACATGAAAACACAGGAAAATAGTCACATAAAAAAGATGGAAAGTACAATCAGCCCTCGTTTCTTGGGACTAATACAGACTGGGCCATGTCCGGAGAGTGAAAAAGTCCGGACATTGAAAATTGAGTACAATACAGTTCTGTACTGTACAGTAAACAGCCTATATTGTCTCGCACACATACTCATAGGCTACAATTTTGTACAATATGCATATACAGTATACATGAGAGAGTGGAATATGGTTATACCTGCAATAGGGTACAGTATAATATTAACCTGAAAACTGCTGTAAGCCTTCTGGGTGGCTTAGCGGTAAACTGCTGTATGCCTTCTAGAAGCACACTTTTTAAACAGGCACCATAAAGTTTCTTTGATTCATATTTCTTTGAAATTATTAATTTTTTTTTTTTGTATTTCAATAACCTTTCTTTTAGTAATTTTTATCTTCCTAATATGAATTTGGTTATTCATATCATACTTATAAAGGGAAACAATGGAACTACTATATTTTTACTTTATATAATCGACACTGCACTCTTCTCATAGATATTAAAGTTTGAGTCTCATGTATGGTAAGAGGAAGGTATAATTTAGTAGTAATGTCCCCAGGTCGCACTGCTCTTATGGTATCGACCCTAAGTGTCCTGACACCCCCCTCACATTTTTCTCTATCAACTTCTGCAACATTCGCGGTCTTCGATCTAATTTTCAATCTGTAGAACACCAGCTCTCCTCTACTAAATCTCATCTTCTTTTCCTCAGTGAAACACAGGTGTCTGAGGCAACTGACAGTAACCGCTTCTCTGTTCCCTCCTACTTTATCTATCCTCATTTTCGCTCCAAAGCATTTCCACCATCTAGCGTTGACTTCAGAGTTACTCTCTAACTAAATTTTTCTGTGCTGTATGTATATCTCTCACCTAACTCCTCTGACTATAGAAAATTCTTTGAGTATCTAACTTCTAAAGTGGAGCACATTCTGACTCTGTTCCCTTTTGCAGAGATCTCCATTCTTGGAGACTTCAATGTTCACTACCAGCTTTGGCTTTCCTCTCCCTTCACTGACCATCCTTTGCCCATCTTGCCATCCATCCTTGCCTTAAACTTTGCTATCCTTCATGACCTAGAGCAACTGGTGCAACACCCTACTCATATTCCTGACCTGCTCTCTCACCATACATAGACCCTTCAAATTTTAACACAAGCTACACCAATCCTTTCACTACCAGCTTACCAAATTTTATCCGCATAGCCTAACGGATTACCCACAATTCCAGGTCAGACGAGCTCAACCAGTGCTTTGACAAGTATTATCCAATCCACTAAGCTTTTCTCCACCATACTCGGTTTCTGGAGTTGCTAATACAGTGCGGGGCAGACACCAACGCAGGAACATGTACCCAGCAGATGACAGTGCTGCATGTGGTGTTCCTATTGGGCAAAAAAGTGGCAGAAGACACCCTAGAAATAGTCAAAGTGTTCATGGCTAACGGCTTGAAGGAGCACCTCAACATTGCAGACACTCTTGCCAATACTCCACTTCACACACTCATTGTCAGGTTTGTTTTTTTACATTTTTGGGGGGCTGCAGGTTAGGTTAGGGTGGTGAAATTTGGTGGAGAGGTGGAGGAAAGGTGGAGGGAGGTTCATGTGGGTGGAGGTGACTTGTGGAGGGAGTCAGACTATTTTAGAAAATGACTATTTTAACTATCAAGGAAAAGAAGTAGGATAGTCAAAATTGGTGAGAAAGTGGAAAAAAGATGGAGGCATAAATATGTGGAAGGAGGAAACTAGAGGAAACTTGTGGAGAGAGATATGGAGGGAAAAATTTTTGGTTTTGCTGTCAGACTATTTTACAAAATGACTATTTTATCTATCAAGGAAGTGAGCTAGGATAGTCAAAATTGTAGAGAAGGTGGAGGATAGATGGAGGTATATTTATGTAGAAGGAGGAAAGATGTGGATGAAGATATGGAGGAAAAGGTGGAGGGGTGTGAATGGAAAAATTTCTGGTTTTGATGTGATACTATCTTACAAAACAACTGTTTTAACTATGAAGGAAGCACACTAGGAAACCTAAGATTGGTGAGAAGGTGGAGGAAAGGTGGAGAAAACTTCACATAGGTGCAGGAAACTGGTGGAAACTTTTGGAGGGAGATGTGGAGGAAAGAAGAGAAAAGGTGGAAGGAAAAATATGGTTTTCATGTCAGACTACCTTAGAAAACAATTATTTTAACTATGAAGGAAGTGAGCTAGGACATTCAAAATTGAAGAAAAGGTGAAGAACAGAGGGAGGAAACTTCATGTAGGTGGAGGAAACTTGTGGAGGGAGATATGGAAGAAAACTACTAACATTTTTTCTCCGCAGATATGCACTGATGGAAGATTGATATGATTATGACCAAGAACTGAGACCCTGGAATAAATGGGATATGTTGTTAATAGTACAATATTTACTGCAAAATGACGCGTCCCCTTCTATTAACCAGCTCGGCAAAAGTGCACTAGCCTGTGTGCTGCGGCAGGTTAGTCGTGGTGATAGTGGTGGTAGAAAGCTATTTATTTATTTATTTTTGATGGGTTTGTCATTTTTTAATCAGTTTTTTTAGGTGTTCGGATTAGGTTAGAGCTATCTCACTATCTCAAATTTTAGAGCAAGTATTCGACTACCACCACAACAATTTTCAGCTTTCTAACCTACCACAATTCACCACAATCTTGTTTTTTGTAACATCAACCAACATTCTTTCAAAAGAAATATATTGTTCTGTTTTTCACTTTCATCTTCTCACTCTCTCAGTTAAAATAGAGCTATCTCACTGTCCCATATTTTATAGGAAGTATTCAAATACCACCACAACAATCTTTACCTTTCTAACCTACCACAATTCACCACAATCTTGATTTTTGTAACTCCAACCAGCATTCCTTAAAAAAAATATTGGTCTGTTTTTCTCTTTCATTTTCTGACTCTCTCAGTGAAGTTAGAGCTATCTCACTTTCTCACATTTTAGAACAAGTATTGAACTACCACCACACCGATTTTCTGCTTCCTAACCTACCACAATTCACCACAATCTTGATTTTTGTAACACCAAACAACATTCAGTACACCTTACCCAACAAAAAATTTCATGTTTTCATTTATTTTTTGGCTTTCTCAGTTGAGTTAGAGCTATACCACTTCCTCACATTTTTAGAGCAAGTAATTATCTACCACCTCAAGAATTTTCACTTTCCTAACCTACCAAAATTACCACAATCTTAATTAGTAGTAGTAGTAGTAGTAGTAGTAGTAGTAAACATGTGATTCTTTCTCTCTCATTCACACAAAATTGGAGAGAGAGAGACAAATATTTCAACATTTTCTTCTTCTCCAAGTAAACAAGATAAACAAAACTAAAGTCATGTTTAAATAGCCACATCTTTCCTTGACACACCCTGTAAAACACACTCTTCCACATCTACAGGGTGAAGCACAAATCACAAAAACATAACATCTCTCCCCACAGGTACACGATTGGGAGTTCTGGTATGAGTTACATTTTCTTCAATAACTCACCTACCAAAAAAGATACAAAAAAAAAACTAAGCATTCATAAAAACCCAAACATTTCTTCTGCCCACCCTGTAAACCCCAATATCCCACATCTACAGGGTGAACCACAAATCGCAAAACCGTAACAACATCTCTTCCCACAGGTGCGTGACTGGGAGTTCCGCTTTGAGCTTTTGGACATGTTATTGCACTATGCAGGAAACCCTAACCTGGTGGGGAGGGACAGCTCTGTTCTCTTAATGGTCTGTCTTGTGCCACTAATCAACAAGGACCCGCTACATCACTTCACTCACACTATGAAGGTAAATTGACTGGTTGTGGTTTCAGACTATCTTACATATTGACTATTTTTGCAGTGAAGAGGGATAGTCAGGATGGTCAAAATTGGAGGAAAGATGGAAGAAACTTTGTGTGGAGGGAGGAAAGTAGAGGTAATATGTGGAGGGAAATATGGAGGAAAAAGTGGAGGGAAAAATTCTGTTTTTTTGGTGTCAGACTATCTTACAAAACAACTATTTCAACTATCAAGGAAGGAAGGCAGGATAGTCAAAATTGGAGAGAAGGTGGAGGAAAGATGGAAGAAACTTTGTGCGGGGGGAGGAAAGTAGAGGTAATAAAACTGATTGTGTCTAAATGTGCAGTAAGGTTGTAGCTACTTGTGTGCCAGTCCCTATTTGGTTTGCTTCAGGGCATGTGTGTGTGTGTGTGTGTGTATTTACCTAGTTGTATTATACAGGGTTGGAGCAGGGCTCCTAGTGTCCTGTCTCCATATCTCCATATATCCAACATTTCCTTGAATTTATGTACATTGGTTGGTGTAACAACAACCTCCTCTTTCAATCCATTTCAGGTGTCCACAATTCTATATGGAAAACTACTTTTTTGTTTCCTTTAGACTCCGACTCTTGATCTTCCTTGAGTGTCCTCTCATCTGTCTAGTTTCTTCTTCCATCATCACCAGGTTTTGCATGTCCAGCTTTTCCATACCATTTACTATTTTATATATAGTTATTAGATCTCTCTCTCTTCTATCTTGTAGAGTTGGCAGTCCCATTTCTTTTAATCTGTCCTCATATGTTAGCTCGCTTAGTTCTGGTACCATTTTTGTGGCTACTCTTTGGATCCTTTCTAGTTTCTTCATATCCTTTTTTGCATTTGGTGACCACATGACCACTGCTGCATATTTCAACTTCAAACATACCATACTGGTTAGAATTCTTTCATCATATCCTTATCCATGTAATGGAAAGCCACCCTGAAGTTGGTTTACATTCTATATGTTGACCCAATAGTTGATGTATGTGCTGCTCTGGGCCCAGTATATCCTGTATCATCACCCCTAGGTCTTTTTCTTCTTTTGTCTTGGGTATTTTCTCCTGTTCCATCTAGTAACTCCATTTTGGCTTTCTTTTACTCTTGCCTAGCTCCATCACATGACATTTCTTTGTGTTAAATTCCAGTTTCCACCTCTTACTCCATTCATTATCCCCTTGCAGTTCTCGACAGTCATCAGTGTTCTTAACAATTCTCTTCAATTTGGCGTCATCTGCAAACAGATTCATGTAGCTGGTCACGCCACACTGCACATCATTTACATGTATTTGGAACATTATGGGTGCCAGGACTGACCCCTGCAGTACTCCACTTATTACATTTCTCCAACTTGAGGTTGCTTCCCTGATCACAGTTCTCATTTCTCTGTCTTTCAAATAATCTTGCATCTATTCTAATACTTTCCCTCTCAGTCCACCTATGTGCTTCAGTTTCCATAGGAGTTTTTAGTGTGAAATTCTATCAAATGCTTTTTTTGATATCTAGGTAGACAGCATCCACCCACCCCTCTCTGTTATCAATTCCTTCAATTACTCTTGCATAGAAACTTAGTAAGTTCATCACACATGATTTTCCTTGCCTGAATCCATATTGCCTGTTAGTTATGACTCTATTGTCTTCCAATATCTCACCCATTTCTCTTTAATTAATATTTCACAGATTTTGCTGACCACACTTGTTAATGACACAGGCCTATAATTTGATTGGTCGGTCTTCTTTCCTCCTTTGTTGGCCCTCTTCCACTCCTGTGGTACCCTCCACTCCTCTATTGAGCTGTTAATCACTTCCCAAATTGGCTGTATTAATTGATCCTTACATTCCCTTAATGTCCAGCCTGACACTGTCTGGTCCTATTGCTTTCCTTACATCCAGACTTCCCATCAGTCTGCCAAAATCCTGTTTCTGTACCACAACCTCCTTGAATCCTTCCCGTGCCTCTATCATACTTGGTTCTGTAAATGCCTCCTCTTCTATGAATACTTGTTTGAAGCTCTCGTTCATAATTTCACAAACTCTTCTGCTGTTTGGTATGTTTTTCCTCTCTGTACTATCTTGTCTATGGTTTCTGTACTCTTCATCTTTCCATTTATATACTTATAGAAGAGTTTGGGTTCATTTCCACACTTATCTACTACATCCTTTTCAAAAGCTATTTCCTCCTCTCTTCTTATTCTGACATACTCATTTCTTGCTTCTTTGTATCTCTCTCTATTAATTTAATTCCTCTGTTTCTTTAGTTTCCTCCAAGTTCTATCTTTTGTCCTCTTCACTTCTGCACATCTAACGTTGTACCAAGTGTGTTTGCTACTCCTTGCTCTGACATGAATTGACGTGAACATTTTTTTGGGGGGGTAGTATATGAAAAACCAAAAGCAGGAAATTAACTTTTCCCTTGAAAATGAACTAGAATGTTTATTTCATCAATTTTGACTTGTCAAGAGAAATAACAAAATAAATTTCCACATGTATTTTTTTCAATTTGCCTGACTGCCTTCCTGCTCCACACCTGCCCAAGGTTAACATACTGTTACGCTGGCCCCCGTCCACACACACACAGCTTCCACAGCAATGACAGGTACACTCTTACCAACAGTGTCAGCCTCAGGACAGCATACAGGACGGGGTCGGCAGCAGACAGAGATACTTCTCGTTTAGGTTCGTGGCTAGCAAGTGGAGCGAGGTAACAGATCCACAGACCCAGACTTACTCAGAGAGGCAGGAATGCAGTTACAGGCATGGCACTACTTCCTTACTTTACTGGCACACAAGAGAGTAATACAGGGTGGCACACAGCACTTAACAGGACAACACAAACAGGGCAGGATCACATCCTCAGGGAGAGCGGGAGAGGCAGGCGTCCTCTCAAGGCAAGACTGGCTACATCTCTCCCAGGAGTGAGAGCGGGCAGGGACTCACTCACTCTCCTCACTGGGCTGCGACTCCCTCTGCTCGGCTCACTCTCCAGTCGTCCAGCCACCAATTGCTGAGTTGACAGAAGCCCCTTCCTTTGTGTCTCTCCTCCAGCCGCGTCTCTCTCTCTCTCTCTCTCTCTCTCTCCCGTCCCAGACGCGTCCCTTCTGACCAATCAGGACTGCAAACTCCGGCCATCTTTACCACCTCCACACCAATGTCATCATTGCCAATCTGATAGCATTGCTTCACACTATATATATATATATATATATATATATATATATATATATATATATATATATATATATATATACAGTGGTACCTCTTGATTCAAACACCCTTTGACTCGAACACTTCCCAATCTGAACACATTTGGCGAACAAATTTTGACCTCCAATCCGAACACGGCCTCAATTCGCACACAAAAACCCCGTGGTGGCCGATGCGCTTTCCTGCCAGTCGGCCGGTCTCGCTTGCACTTCTCAGCCGTGAACACATCTCTCGAGCGGCTTTCAAGTCACTCTGGCCCCTAGTTGCCTTGGTTACTCCGGTCCTGAACCCTGATCACTTCTTACCTACCACCCCAGTCAATGTGGCTTCTACTCTGGTCACTGGCAAACTTATTTACTAATGAAGATATATTTAACACTTTAAACAACCAATGAAGAATGAATTGTTAAATATCATTGTCATCTGCGCAAACTACGATGATATAATAATTTGCAGTTTTGTACAATAATTTATACCATTCTTGAAACAATTCCTGTTGGAAATGATGCTGTGAGAATATATTCTATTTGATAAAGGAGAGAGAGAGAGGGGGGGGAGGAGGGAGAGAGGATAGGGAGTGGCTGAAGGAGGGAGTGAGTGTGGGCAGGGCGGCCTACTCGATCTGTTTGTGTATCGAATGGGAGAGGATAAGGACGGAGGGAGGGGTAAGGGGGGAATACTACGCAATCTGTTCCTGTATTCAGTGCATGGGAGGGAGGGGGAACCCGGGGGAGGCTTGCGTAGTCTTCATCGGAACTCGGGAGTTTCACACTGAAGTAAATAAGTCTTTTGTTATGCCTGTTTTTTTTTTATTTTTTTTTTATGCATTTCATGTCTGTGTTTACTTTACACTCTCAAAATGTGAAGGATATTTATGAATTATAATGAGATGAGGGGAAAACAAGGTGCCGATTTGTTATATCATGTTGCCACTCTGGTGGGTCAGGACCAATTTTATTTTTTCCCATTACTTCTTTACAATGGCTATTGCATTTTTAGGTATTGCGGCGAGGTTATGGGACTAATTTCTCGCAATATGTAACTAGGGTTGTGTGTAGTATTTTTTTACTTAAAATAAACTGGAACGCATTAAATGTTTTTACATTAATTTCATTGGTAAAAATTGCCTCCTAATTCAAATTTTTGCAATTCAAACAGCAAAAAAGAATGAATTAAGTTTGAATCAAGAGGTACCTGTGTATATATATATATATATATATATATATATATATATATATATATATATATATATATATATATATATATATATGAGGCGCGCGGTGCAACAACGACGTAACCGTGAAATTTGAGATTTCGTGTTTTTGCCTGCTCCGTGTGGTAGAAGGGTGTAAAAGTCTCGTGGTGATGTCGGCCAAGTCATATTCGACCATCTAAGCACCTGTACTAAGGCTCAAAGTCGAGCGTAGTGCGGAGAAAATTTCTCTGGACTAACATCTCGAAAGTGGTACAACAACGACGCAACCTGCTCCTCCCAGCCTCACGTGCGTATGGCCAATCAGCGGCGCGGTTGCAGCCGCCCGGCGCGGGCGAGCCAATCACAGCACCGCTGCCATGTTTACCAGCGCCGTTGCCATGGTGACAACACACTCACCATGTGCTCATCCACTCTGCCCTTTAACACGCCCGAGCACAGACGCACGCTACGCTCGGAAAAAAATTCATAAAAAATTTATTTATGTACCAATCTTCATGAAACTTTCACCAAATACTATGTGTAATAGGCTCTAACACATTATTAACAAATGAAAACAATATCGGGAAAAAAAATTATTACCTACGGTATACGCGTTAATTAACGCGTAAGTCATCCACCCAAAATCGTCACCTATCACTTCGAAACCTACATCCCCAAACAGAACTACCCAAGACCTTTCAAATGATGTATAATACTTACTTATTTAAGGGTATCTATTGTGCGCAATCAGTGTTTAACTTTGAGCGTGTTTTTTTCGAAACTTCCATTTCTCGGTTACGTCGTTGTTGCACCGCGCGCCTCATATATGAGGCGCCTAGAACCAGAGTGACGGAAGCGACACTCCGGCCAAAATTGATATTTTTATCCCATTGTCTTCCCCCACCTTCCTACTGTGGTGGGAAGCAGAGTAGAAGTCATAATGTACACCGCAATAAGGTTGAAAATCCACCCAAATGAAGTTATCTGTAGACCCTTCGTGTCGCTCTCGAAGCAAGAGGATGAGCGGCTGGTACCAGTGTCGTAACTCCCGCCGAGCAGCCAGCGAGCCAATGAACGCACGCCATGTGCGTCACGTGACACGACTGACAGATGCGTGCTTCCCTCACACCTACCCACAGACACTCGGCCACCCTCCACCAGCTCGCCACAACTGCATGACACTCTGCCTTTCTTGTACACTAATACCCATGAGTTTGCCATTATGGCAGACAACAACATGCCCCCTGAGGAGCCAGAACCCTCTAGGGGAAGGAAAAGGATGCGTAATCCTGCAGAGTGGAAGAAAAACTTAGGTAAAAGACGAAGGAATATGGGAGAGGCATCCGTGAGCAGGTCTACAAGCCGTCAAGTACAGGCGCGGTACTCACCTGCCGGATAATTTTCTTATTCTTTCCTGTTGTTATCCTAATGGACTATTTTCAGTTTGTTAGATGTTTGTTTCCATTTTCTGGCATGAAAAAGGATTGCCATTTTTCTACCGTTGATCATTCTCTCCTTATTAGGTGTTTAGATTAAGAAGTACATGCACGAGTGTTGCTTACGTTTTTGCTTAATAGAATTAATACATCACTCAAGAAAGGCTTCAGTGGTGGTGAATCCCAATAACCTACATAATGCTGAAACAACTACACATAATAACAATAACAAACAATGCATGCATGCTGGAGTCTCAAAATATTTGAAGTGTTTTTTTATTTTTTCCCCACATATAAACCGGATAAAAAAGCAATCATCCTTTCAGAATGCTTTTATATCACTGAATTCCCAGATACAGGCTGTAAAGTACATTAAATAACGAACATTTTGAAGCCAAGCCTTACTTCCTATCTCAATTAATTGAGGAGATATTGCATTCCGAATGTTGCAAAACTGATCGCTTTTTTCTCCCTTTTCTAGTTTTGGAGCTTACGTTACTCTGGCTCGAGGCGCCTCATATATATATATATATATATATATATATATATATATATATATATATATATATATATATATATATATATATAGTGTATATATATATATACAGGGTTCGAGCGGGGCTCATAGTGTCCTGTCTCCATATCTCCATATATCCAACATTTCCTTGAACTTATGGATATTGGTTGCTGTAACAACCTCTTCTTTCAATCCATTCCAGGTGTCCACAATTCTATGTGGAAAACTGTACTTTTTTGTGTCCTTTAGACACCGACTTTTTCTGATTTTCCTTGAGTGTCCTCTCATTTGTCTAGTTTCTTCTTCCATCTCCAGGTTTTGCTCGTCTAGCTTTTCAATACCATTTACTATCTTATACAGAGTTATTAGATCACCTCTCTCTCTTCTGTCCTGTAGAGTTGGCAGTCCCATTTCTCTTAATCTGTCCTCATATGTTAGCTCGCTTAGTTCTGGTACCATTTTCGTGGCTACTCTTTGGATCCTTTCTAGTTTCGTTATATCCTTTTTTGCATGTGGTGACCACACTACTGCTGCATATTCTAATCTTGGACGTATCATGCTGGTTAGAATTCTTTTCATCATGTCCTTGTCCATGTAATGGAAAGCCACCCTAATATTGGCTAACATTCTATATGTTGATCCAAACAGTTTATTTATGTGCTGCTCTGGGTTCAGTGTATCCTGTATCACCACCCCTAGGTCTTTTTGCTCTTTTGTCTTAGGTATCTCCTCCTGTCCTATCTTGTAGTTCCATTTTGGCCTTCTCTTGCTCTTGCCTATCTCCATCACATGACATTTCTTTACATTGAAAGCCAGCTTCCACGTCTTACTCAATTCATCAATCTTATCTATGTCCCCCTGTAGCTCCTGGCAGTCAATAGTGTTTTTAATAACTCTCATTAATTTGGCGTCATCCGTAAACATATTCATGTAGCTGGTCACGCCACTCTGCCTGCATATCATTTACATATATTTGGAACATTATGGGTGCTAGGACTGACCCCTGCGGTACTCCACTTGTTACATTCCTCCATCTTGAAGTTTCCTCCCTGATCACTGTTCTCATTTCTCTATCTTTGAAATAATCCTGCATCCATTCTAATAGTTTCCCTCGTAGTCCACCTATTTGCTTTAGTTTCCATAATAGTCTCTCATGTGGAACTGTATCAAATGCTTTTTTGATATCTAGGTAGACAACATTTACCCACCCATCTCTGTCTTCAATTCCTTCAATTACTTGTGGAAAGAAACTTAGCAGTTTTGTGACACATGATTTCCCTTGCCTGAACCCAAATTGCCAATTGGATATAACTTTGTTGTCCTCCAGGTATCTCACTCACTTCTTTTTAATTAGTATCTCGCATATTTTGCTGACCACACTTGTTAGTGAGACAGGTCTATAATTCAGTGGGTCAGTCTTCTTTCCTCCTTTGTATATAGGCACAATGTTGGCCCTCTAATTGCTCTTTGCATTCCTTTAGTGCCCAGCCTGACACTCCATCTGGTCCCATTGCTTTTCTTACATCTAGATTTTCTAACAATCTGCCAACATCTTGTTTCTGCACCACAACTTCCTTGAGACCCCCCTCTGCCTCTGTCGTGTTTCGTTCTATATATTGCTCCTCTACTGTGAATACTGACTTGAAGCTCTCATTCATAATTTCACTGAGCTCTTCTGCTGTTTGGTATGTTTTTCCTCCCTTTATTATCTTGTCTATGGTTTCTTTACATTTCATTTTTACATTTATGTATTTATAGAAAAGTTTGGGTGTGTGTGTATATATATTTGTGTATATTTGTGTGTGTGTATATGAGGTGCCTAGAGCCAGAGTAACGTAAGCGCCTAAACTAGAAAAGGGAGAAAAAAGCAATCAAAGTTTTGCAACATTCGGAATGCAATATCTCCTCAATTAATTGAGATAGGAAGTAAGGCTTGGCTTCAAAATGTTCGTTATTTAATGTACTTTACAGCCTGTATCTGGGCATTCAGTGATATAAAAGCATTCTGAAAGGATGATTGCTTTTTTATCAGTTTATTTGTGGGAAAAAATAAAAAAACACTTCAAATATTTTGAGACTCCAGCATGCATGCATTGTTTGTTATTGTTATTATGTGTAGTTGTTTCAGCATTATGTAGGTTATTGGGATTCACCACCACTGAAGCCTTTCTTGAGTGATGTATTAATTCTATTAAGCAAAAACGTAAGCAACACTCGTGCATGTACTTCTTAATCTAAACACCTAATAAGGAGAGAATGATCAACGGTAGAAAAATGGCAATCCTTTTTCATGCCAGAAAATGGAAACAAACATCTAACAAACTGAAAATAGTCCATTAGGATAACAACAGGAAAGAATAAGAAAATTATCCGGCAGGTGAGTACCGCGCCTGTACTTGACGGCTTGTAGACCTGCTCACGGATGCCTCTCCCATATTCCTTCGTCTTTTACCTAAGTTTTTCTTCCACTCTGCAGGATTACGCATCCTTTTCCTTCCCCTAGAGGGTTCTGGCTCCTCAGGGGGCATGTTGTTGTCTGCCATAATGGCAAAATCATGGGTATTAGTGTACAAGAAAGGCAGAGTGTCATGCAGTTGTGGCGAGCTGGTGGAGGGTGGCCGAGTGTCTGTGGGTAGGTGTGAGGGAAGCACGCATCTGTCAGTCGTGTCACGTGACGCACATGGCGTGCGTTCATTGGCTCGCTGGCTGCTCGGCGGGAGTTACGACACTGGTACCAGCCGCTCATCCTCTTGCTTCGAGAGCAACACGAAGGGTCTACAGATAACTTCATTTGGGTGGATTTTCGACCTTATTGCGGTGTACATTATGACTTCTACTCTGCTTCCCGCCACAGTAGGAAGGTGGGGGAAGACAATGGGATAAAAATATTAATTTCGGCCGGAGTGTCGCTTCCGTCACTCTGGCTCTAGGCGCCTCATATATATATATATATATATATATATATATATATATATATATATATATATATATATATAGTAGCAGTTGCCTATATATAGTTAGTAGTAGCAAATTTAAATAAAGTTGATTGGTTTTCAATGTTTAAGGTGAGATTTGCACATAGGTTCTGGGTTGTGGGAGGGTCTTGTCCACTCTGTTAAAAACCCCTTCCCCCATCTGCTAGGGGGAAGGACAGGGCCTCTATGTGCAAATTGCAGCTTAATGATAGTCTATATATGAATAGTTTATTTTCTTGTTCCTAAGATTTTGGGGTAAATATAAAGTCAAAATTAGAAACTGAACATTTATTGAAAGTTCCAACATCTTTTGTATCCAATTGTCTACTTTTTCTACAACTTGGTGGGCTGGACACTTTTCACTCCGGCTCCTCTTCTGGACACAACTCGAGACAGATTTCCTTGGCAACTTGTGGCTGGCAGTGGTGGTGGTGGTGTGGTGGTGTTGTCTTACCGGCATTTCTTGGGCTCAGAGCTCTTCCGTTCCTCAGGGGTGATGACGAGCAGTATGCCATTCGGTTCACTTGGTGACTAACAGTTTCAAAAGGCCCACGTCAACAGATTCTCAAGTACGTAACTTTCCCTCGCATGAATTTCCACTGTCAAAATCCATGTGAACTGCCCAATATTGGTGTTGGACTCAAGCCATTATCTCAGCAGTATATTTGATGTTGCTGATAAAATAATGGTTCGAGTATCAAATAAATTTCTGGGGCCGTATCCACGAAAACTGTCTGAGGCCGACGCTGGCTAAGTACAAAATCGCACTTAGCTTATGGACGACGATTTAGGGCCGACGGCAGCCGTCATGCTTAGTGCAGCTCAGCGAGTGCGCTCAGGACCAACCTGAGCGCGCTGGAACGCATCGCTTACCAAATGTCGACATGAATTATATTAAACAAAACATTATTATACTAACATTTTCTTTGTTTTTTATTTGTATTAATTCACAATACAACTGCTGCTTAAGTAACATTAAGCAGATGAAAACACTTAAGAAAAAAGAAGAAATGTATTCCTGTTGGCAACGAGCAAACACTCCTTCTCATCTCCCAGCGCTACATTTGAAACAGCAAGCTATCATCTTTCCTCCCTAACTATACCAGATAAGGCTTGAAGGTATAAAAAAACATTGCTCATTAGTACTTTAACGGGTATTGGTGGGAAAAGCTGTCAGTTTAACACATTAAAAAAGGAGTTAACCAGTGGGAAATATGCATTACTCTAAGGCACTTTTCTTCACTCCTTGGGAAACTACTCATTTAGTATTTATAATAAGTTATAAAGTTTTACCATAGGCCTCTCTCCTAAGGTCAACAAAAAACACACGATGAAAAACATCAGTGGGTTCTCAATAGGTTTAAGTAAGTTAGGGTGTTAACATAGGTTTGGTTTTATTGCAATGTTGCAGCCCCTGCAAGCCCCCATCAACCTCCCATTGTTGTAGCTTAGAATTTATACTTATTTATTTGTCATCCATACTTAAGGTTGATGATGATAGTAAATTTTGCTGCTTATTGAAAAGGTGGTTGGAAGAAATAAACAAAAACTTAGTTCTATTCATAAAACCACACTTTCATTTATGGTGAGAAACTATTATATTCTTTTCTTGAAACCAAGAAGCTTGACATATTAACTCCTATAGCCCATAAAAAGAAAACATTACTTTCTATAAAGCCAAAAAAAAAAAAAAAAAAAAAATGAAGGAAAAGCAAGTGTCATTACTTTACCAAACTTCTAATACATTATTTTTTTTTAGAATAAAGGATTAAGACATGAATTCCAAACTTAACTAAGCCAACTTATTAACTCAGTGAATTTTGTTAGGACAAAATGACTTGGTGCTAATTACATTTATTTTACTCATTGCAGCTAACAATGGATGCCACTCCTCCAGTGAAACGCATAAGGAAGGCCAACTGGGGTGATGAAGAAACCTTGTGCCTGGCACAAATGTATCAAGTTCACTCTGAACAACTTCGAGGGAGCTTCAACAAGCAGGGCATATCGAACCAAAAAAAACATCAAATTTGGGAAGATATGGCCCAAAATTTGAATACAAATTTTAATAACAACAGAACCTCAAGCGAGGTTAAGAAAAGATGGTTCGCCATCAGTTCTCGCTCGAGACAAAACATCCAGAGATTCCGGGAGGCCCAGAGGAGAACAGGCGAGTTCATTTTCTCATTTTCATGTAAGTGGTTCTTTGAAAGTATTATACACAAAACAGACTAAACTTAAACTGATACACCTGCAGATAAGCCGGGTTTACAGGAGTGCATTTTTTTCTCTCTCTCATGCTCCTTTTCAATTAACTTATTACAACACTTGAGATGTTGCTCACAACCTAAAGATTTTCAAAACATACCCTAAGCAGTGCAACCTTTTATGTTCAGACGAGTGCAATTTATATGGCTATGTGTGCATTCTTTTTTCTTTAGGTGGTGGCCCTCCTCCTCCTCCACTGGATGTTTTGGATGATACCATCAGCTCTATCCTGGGGCCAGACAGCAAATGTGTCCTGGGAGAGGAAGATGCTGTTGACTTAATGGATGTCCAGCGTGCTGATATGTGTGTATCTACTTGTTTCCTGTTTTACTATTATATAACTTAAGCCTTCCTTTACTAGCATATTCTTAAACGGACTCCACTCCACCTCAACATCACCTACCTCCTTGTCTCTTCCCTCCTCTCTACTCCAACTCTGTAACTCAACTACATCCTTACAACACTCCCTTGCTTTCAGAACTTCTCTCTCACTCACTCCCTGCCTAGTTCCTCCCTCTTCCTATTTTCTTATGATATAATAAAATTTCTTACTTATGCTTACTTTATGAAGTCCATGCAAGTTTCAGGGAAATAGCAAATATGGGTATAATATTATTCCTCTATCAATAATACTGCTTAATGTCATTAAGGCTACATTCAGTGAAAGGAAAGAAAAACAGCAGTCTGTAAGCTGTTTACCATTCATTAACTGCAAATTTTTTTTACACAAGGTGCCAGTTAAGGGTACCTATCTTTCTCCCCAACTTCCCAGTAGTTTTATGACATTGATTATAACTTTTGCTTACTTTATTGGTCAATTAAAGTTCTATAAAAATAACATATATGGGTAAAATATTACTTCTGTATTGAGAAGTTTTATAAAAATAACATATATGGGTAAAATATTACTTCTGTATTGAGAATAATACTCTTTTGTCATTAAAGCACCATTCAGTGAAGAGAAAAATTTCAGTTTGTCAGCTGTTTAAAATTCATTAATAGCAGTCCTTTCTAAAAGCAAAAGCTAGCAAAGGGTGAAGATAAGCTGTCTCCTCCAAGTTTCTACACCCATGTAATGATTTGGTTCATTGCTTGCAGTGACACCATGACCAGTGCACCCACCATCAGTGTCGGTGCATCAGCTGCAGCAGAAGAGATCTTCATCTGTGAAGGCCTCACTGCTGCAGCTGATCCTGTCCAGCAGGAAGCTGCCACTGCTGCTGGACCACAGCAGGAGTCTGCTGCCGGACCTTTGCTCTGGCACAGGTGTCTGCTGCCCGGGCACAGGAGTCTGCTGCTCGGGCACAGGAGTCTGCTGCCCGGGCACAGGAGTCTGCTGCCCGGGCCTTTGAGTCGGCTATTCGGGCCTTTGAGGGCAACATGGTAGTGCAAACCCAGTACTACCAAAAATTATTGCAAAAATAAAGCAGAAAAGTAAATACTACTTGTATCATTTTCATTATAAACTAATTTCTCATAAGCATTAACATTTCTTTGGCCATTGTTACTGATTTATCTTACATGGTTTCTCACTAATTTTCAATAGCTTTAATGTAATTAGGCTTTTCTGTTTTATACTATGTCTAGATTTGAAACAAATTATGAGAATGTCATCAGATATTGTAGTAAGTTAGAAGAGTGGAGATGATGCTAAAGGCGGTATGTATATATTAATAGATATATTGTGGTAACAAACATTACCAAGGTGGGTACAGGAAGCCTTGTTGCAAACATTCCATCAGTCGTCATTGCTGAAAAGAGAGATGTATATAAAAAAAAAATGATATCAGAAAAATACAAAAAGAAATATAATAACATCAGAGAGATATTTAAGGAAATGTTATGGGCTTCTTTGTTTTCATTGTTTTTGTTGCCCTTGGCCAGCTTCCCCCTCTTAACTAACTAAATAAAACTCAGAGAAATTTATAAAATCAGCAATTATAAAATAGATCAAATATAACACAATCAGTCTAATTTGTCTATGCCCCCCCAAATTATTTGTTTACAATTGTAATGCATAACATGTCTTGCTGGGATTCAACTTACTTGAAATGCAAGTTGCAGAATGCATCCCGGTATGCACGACCCTCATTCCGGTGACCACGGGCTGCATTGGCAGGCTCTTGTGCGCCATCATTTTGTTGCAACGGCACCGCAGCTTCAGCCCCTGCACCCATGGGTTGGTCTTCATCCAGAAGAGGAATATCCCGCTCTTTGCAAATGTTGTGAAGCATTCCACATACTTGTACAATCTTGCAGACCTTGAGAGGCGGACTCACTCGAACTTCGCCATGCAGAATGTGAAATCGCCGTTTGAGTTGCCCTATTCCTCGTTCGACAACACTGCGTGTCCTCTTGTGAGCCCTGAAAAATAACCATTGAATAATGTATTAACGCTTCTGTCTTGGTGTGCTAGTGGTCATCTGCTTTAGTTTTTTGGTCTATACTTTCATAATCATAATCATAACTGAATACTAACCTAACCAACCCAAACTAAATCAAACCTAACCTAACTATTACACCTAACCATACATAAAGTCACATTGAAAAGCACAAAAGGAAATATACTTTAGAAACTTACTGACAGGCTTCTTTTATAAATAGCTCCATATATTGATAGGATTTAAAATTGTCAAAAGTTGCTATACTTAACAGATAAAAAATGTCTAACTCATTAGTAAGCTAAACATAACTTATTAAAATGTATGAGCACAATATATAATAAGATACTTATCTTACTGAGCCCAATCTAACCTGACCTAACCTAACCAAAGTTAACTCATGTGCACATCTAATCATAAGATGGATACTTACCTTACTGAACCAAATACTAACCTAACCTACCCAAACTCAACCAAAGCTAACCAAACTAAATGTCACAATGAAAAACCCACAAAAGAAAATAAACTAGAAACTAAATAATATTACTACTAATAATAACAACATTGTACTTACCTATTATATCGTGACTGAGGGCCAGGTAGTGGACGCAGATATGGTGTGAGAAGCCAAGTCTTGGACGGATACCCACTGTCTCCAAGTAAGTGACTTTCTGCTGGGACATATCCTTCCTCAAACAATTTTGACAATCCACTGCTGTTTAGAATACGTGCATCATGCACTGACCCTGGCCACTTTGCAAGGATGTCCAAAATTCGATAACTGGCATCGAATACTATTTGCACATTAATGCTGTGAAATCCCTTGCGATTCACATACACTTCTTCCTGCTCCTTCGGTGCCACAATTCTTATATGAGTTCCATCAATGACACCTACGATGTTAGGGAAATTGGCAATGGCCAAGAAGTCTTCTTTATTTCTCTCAGCTGCGTCTGTAGTGACAGGAAAGTATACAAATCTTTTGAGGACATCGGGATCTGCGAGGGCATCTATGGTTTGTGTGATGGTTCTGCTGATGCTGGACTGGGAGGGGCCAAGGTCATCACTGCTACACTGTTGCATTTTTCCCAGTGGCAAGATAGCGCAATGTTATGATAACCTTCATCTCTGGGGTGAGGGGGTTTGACCGACTGGTCTCACTGCACAAGGCTTCCCTCACAAGATCGGTAACATATATGATACCTTCCCGGTCAAATCTGTACCTCTTTATGAGCTCAGCATCACTCAGCTCATTTAACACATCCCTTCTACGGTGATTTCTTCTTGGTTGGTGTGGGGGATGCTCTTGTGGCGCAGCCATGATGATTGTTTACATTCAGCTCCGTCGGTCCCAGCGCGGCTAAAACAAGGTACACCCACTTTTAGCGCTATGGACGGCGTAAGGCCGACGTAAGACCGACGGAAGGCAAGTTAGGGCCGACGGCGGCCATCTTTGTTTGTTAAGGCCGATGCCGTCGGTCTTAGCAGCTTCGTGGATACGGGCCCTGGAGAGTTAACATGGATTCTAACAACAGCAATTCATTGAGAATATATCCTACATACTGAAAAAATGCCTCAAATACATATTTTTCCCTAGAGAAAGTTTTATCTTCAAAATGTTAACAAACAAAAGTTTCATATTTCCTTTAAGCCATTATTATATCAACAGTTACAAATTTACTGTTGATGATAATGGCCTAAATATAAAAAATTTCTGGAGAGTTAGCATGAATTCTTTCTAAGAACAAAAATTCATCTCGGAAGAAATGTACATATATTACGAAACTTTCTTATATATGTAATTTCTCCACATACAAATTTCTCTTAAAATCACTGGAAAAGACAATGGCATAAGTACAACATCAATTTCTGGAGTGTTAACATGGATTTTAAGAATAAAAATTCATCCTGGAAGAAATATACATATTTAAGAATCTGTGTTAACATGGGCCCTAGAACTACACAGGCTGAAGACATTTTTCAGGGCCAACACTGCTTCTTCAGACCAGACAATCCATCTAGAAAATGCTGGATTCTTCAAACTTTCTCCTTTTCTCTTGCTCTTGACTGCACCTCCTGGGGCCAGCAGGGTGGGGCTTCCTTGACCCCAGAAACCCGCCATCCGCTTTTTGGAGTCTTTTCCCTGAATAGGTTCATCTTGCCCACCTTCCTGGCCACCTGATTCAAGGATAGCATACAAAATTAGTAGAAGGAAAAGTAATATTATAAAGAAAATTAACACATTGACTTTTATTCAAACTTTTAATATCAAAACTTCAGATGGTAACTGATTCTCACTACTGCTAATACTATTACAGTAAGTCCTCCTTATACAATACAGTGAGTCCTTATACAGAAATTATTTATCCGGTAAATTCACAGTTACAGTATTTGGTAATTACTACTCCTCGATTCTATTTACAGTAAGAAATAATCACAGATACAGTATCGCGGAAAATGTCTCCAAAAAAAAGACTTTTATACACGTTATTCTGCATGCACGAGCAATGAAATTGTCCAAACACTGCAACTATAAGTGGAAATTATTGTTCTTCCTTTTCCATCACATGCTTCCCTATATTTCCCTTGTAAACTTGAGAAATACGAGTAATTATTAAGAAAACACATCTTCCACATGCTATTATGCTATTTCTCCCGCACTAGTCTGGTGTGTTCATTGAATTTCTTTTTAAAAACACTTGATAGACATGAGCAACAATATTTGTCATTATAAGAACCCCATACACCAACTGTTTGGGAGTATACTGGTGTGTTTTCATAATTACTCATATTTCTCATTTTTACATGGGAAAGAAATATGTGGAAGCATGCCATGGAAAACGAGGAACAACAATTATATTTCCCGTGTTTCCCCAATGAACACAAGTGAAATTCTTATGGTGTTTTTTGTGGACATTATCATCATCACAACAATGCACAGTGAAGCACCCACAATGGCCACAAAACGCAGCACTTTACATGTTTTTTTTGACTATTTTTGTGTACTTTAATGTGTGTCGGGGTGGTGGGTGACTTTCAACATGCTGCAACCTATTCCCTATTATTACTTGTTATAATGGGTTCAATGTACAGTAATTTAGATCTGTGGTAAGGTAAGTTTGTAGGAACGCACATGTACCGTAGAAAGAGGAATTATTGTAAAATTATTATTATTGACAGTAGTAGTAGTAGTAGTGAATTGTCATAATTACCTCAGTTTCCTGTCTTGCCAATGTTACGTCATGTCAAGCCACAGACGCACAGACATCACTGGAATGGCCAGCTGTCTACCCTCACCCTGAGAAAAACAATTCAAAATTAATAGATTAAATACACACCCCAAAACTAAATCTAACCAGGAAAAAAAAATAAAAAATAGTTCCTTCATACAATAATGATTTAAAAACATACTTAAACACATCCAAAGGTATGACAAGCAAAAACACCTTAAAAAAACATGAAAAACCTTAAAAAAAAACATCTTAAAAACCCTATAAAACAGAAATCCCCCAAATCCCAAAAACACCACTCAAAAATATCCCTAACCTAATTTCTCGGTGTCTCAGTGATACGAACTACAAAAAAATCATAGAAAACATGAATACTCTTAATAAAAACATCTTAAAGACAAAAAAAAATCCCTAACCTAATGCCCTCTTTGCTGTTCCCCAATTAGTACAACACACTAAAAGATCTTCTGAAATGCCCCCCTCTCCCCCTCAACCTGTTGGTGTTCAGTGATAAAAAAACATGAAAAACCTTAAACTACCTAAAACACCCTTAAAAACCCTAAAAACAACCTTGAAAAATATTATAATCACACCCCTAACCTAATGTGTCTGTTTTCTTATCTTTTTTGTTATTTTTTTTAGTGTTTATTTATGTTTGATGCCTGAAAAATTTATGAAAAGATTTTTGAAACCCTAAAAAAATGTGGAAAACCTTAAAAACCTCAAAAATATGAAAACCACCTTAACAAACCCATAAAACATCCTTAAAAACATTAAAGCACCTTTAGAAACTCACAAAAAACATGAAAACACTTAAAATCCAATACAAACACAAAAAAACACCTTTAAAAATAAATTTTAAAAATCCTTAAAACCCCACAAATCACCCCTAACCTAATGTAACCAAACCAAATTTTAACCACCCTTTCTAGATAGGACATGCATTAACATCTTTTAAAAACCCTAAAACCACCTTCAAAAACCTTTAAAACTGCCAAAAAAAACACCCGAACCAGCCTAATGAAATCTATCATTCCATTACAAGTCTTCCAATGGTCCAAACTGCTGTGTTCACAGTGATAAAAAAATATGCAAGCCTTAAGAAATAACCTTAAATTACCTAAAAAAAAACACCCTTAAAAACCTTAAAAACAACCTTAAAAAATACCCCCAAAAAAACCACTAACATCAGGTAACCTAATGTCCCATTACAGGTGTCACAGTGGTCTAACCTGGTGGTGTTCATTCATCAAAAAACATAAAAGCATTAAGATACAGCCTTAAATAATTCCAAAATAATCATAAAAACAACCTTAAAAAATATAACAAAGCCACCCTTAACCTAACCTAACCTGTGTGTTTTCTTATCTTTTTTTTTGTATGCTTTTAATGTGTTTTTATGTTTGATGCCTGAAAAACGTATGGAAAAGATTTTTAAAACTCAAAAATGTGGAAAACATTAAAAAACATCAAAAACATGAAAACCATCTTTATAAACCCTTTAAAATATCCTTAAAACATTAAAACACCTTTAAAAATCCTCAAAAACATGAAAACACTTAAAATCCAGTACAAACATGAAAATGCCTTAAAAAAAAAAAAAAAAACCTAACCTAATGTAATAAAAAATACTGTTAACCACCCTTTCTAGGTAGAACAAGCAAAAACATCATCTTAAAACCCTAAAGCCACCTTCAAAAACCTTTCAAACTGCCAAACGAAATCTAATGTCCTAGTACAAATCTTTCAGTGGTCCGAACTGCTAGTGTTCACAGTAATCAAAAAATATGTAAGCCTTAAGAAAAAACCTTAAACTACCTAAAGCCACCCTTAAAAACCCTAAGAATAACCTTAAAAAGTACCCCCCCACAACTACCCCATAACCTAACGTAACCTAACGTCTCATTACAGGTGTCACAGTGGTCCAACCTGGTGGTGTTCACAGTGACCAAAAACCATGAACAACCTTAACAAATAACCTTGAACACCCTAAAAACACCCTTAAAAACCCTATAAACAACCTTAAAAAATATCCTTAACTTAACCTAACCTAATGCCCTCCCCTCACTATACAGGTTTCCTAAAGGTATGACATGCAAAAACATCTTTAAAAAACATGAAAATCACCTTAAAAAACAAAAATAACCTTAAAAGAATAAAAACCTTACAAAAAAATAAATAAATAAAAACCCTCCAAAAAAGCACCCTTGATAAAACCACCCCTAACCTAAGCTAACTGAACCTAACTTCCTTTCCAGGTGTCCCACTGGTGTGACTTGGTGGTATTCACAGTGAGCAGAGATCTAAAAACAAAAAAACACAGGGAAAAAAAACTTAAAAACACAAAAAAAGCACACCTAACCTAATGCTGCCCACTATACAGGTCACCCAGTGGTATGATATGCAAAACCATCTTAAAAAATACATAAAAAAAATTATTAAAAAAAACACTGTAACACCAAAAAAGCCCCTGAAACCACCTAAAAACATTTTAAGACCGTATTTTGTGTGGAAGAATAATAATAATTCACTTAGCCTAGAGGTGAGGTGGGAGTAACAGGATTAAAGGAAGTACAGGTGTAGAGAAAAAAAATTAAAAGATTATTGTAAAAGCTGGATATTATAAAAACAATGGGGCCTTATTGGAGTATCAATTTGTATACCGAAAGAATGTAAAGGAACTTGTGGAGCCTGTCTAGGATGTTATTAATACCTCACTTATGGAAGGGACAGAGCCAAAGGAGTGGAAAAGAGCCATTAGAATTAGTTCCAATATACAAAGGAGGAAAAAGGACAGAGCCTCTCAACTATAGGCCAGTGTCATTAAGGCATATTGTTGAAAAAAAATTGTGAGATGGTAATCAAAGAAAGGCAATAGACACACACACTAACAAACATCACAGCTTATTCCATCCAACAAAAAAAATGGTAAAATTAATCCCAATATGTGTCTATTTGTCTGCATGCATGTCTGTATAGTGCCAGTGCCAATTTTAACCAATATTCTGATAGTGCCATAGTTGTAATGCACTTTTAATGGGATTTCTGGATAATTATGGGTATTTTTGGGCATGTATGGCTGTCTGTCTGTATGTCTTGGCCACTTAGAGATAAAATAGTTTTCAGACAAACAAAAAAAATCCAACAATAAAAGAAAAAGAAGAGAGAGAGAGAGAGAGAGAGTAAAAAATAAAGGTAAAGAATTATATATATATATATATATATATATATATATATATATATATATATATATATATATATATATATATATATAAGTGTGGATGATTTGTGTGTCTGTGTGGGTGTGTGTCAAGTTAAGATAATGAGCAAGAGAAATATAACAGAAATAAAAAAGAAAGAATAGGAAAGAAACAGGAAAACAAATATAAAAAAGTGGAAATATAGAAAGAGAAGACAAAGAGACTTGAGAAATAGTTTGAGAGGATTAGGAATGAGTGATGAAGAGGGAAAAATTCAAGGATGTGTAAAACAAGGAAAAGGGGGGAAATAAGAGAACAGATAATGGTAAAAAGAGAGAAACACAAAAAGATAACAGAATGCTAAAAAAAGACAAAACAAACATTTGGAAAAACAAGAAAAAAACAGGAAAATATAAAAGATATGAGAGTAAACTAATGCCAGGAAAGCAAAAACAAAACAAAAAAGATAAATGAAGAGAAATATAATAAAATAACAAATATAAAGGAAGTAATAAAAGAAACAATAGGGAAACATTAGAAAAGCAATAAATACAGAGAAAAGCAGAAAGATAAGGAAAACAAACATTCCCAACACTGACCTACATGGTGCGGTGAGGAGCGCGACACCCACTCACACGTCGGGGCCAGCAAGCAGTCACCGTCTTCCTGCGTGCCGCCATATACTGTCTCCATCTCTGCAGCTTCCCAAGTCGTCTAGCGTCTCTACCTCTAGAAATTAAGGGAATGGGTTGGGAGAGTAATGGATGGCGCAGGATCTCCAATGAAAGGGTTTATTGTTAGTGGTGGAGATGGAAGAGTCTGAAAAGGATTTATGAGGATACTATGGAAGGAATACATTAATTGAGGATTCTGAGAAAAGGAGGAGAGAAGTATTATGGACAAATAAATAATGTATATGTATAATATGCACAAAATAAAAAATAAATAAATAAAAACTGAATTCGTATGAAAAATACTTATTTCTTAACCAATAGACCTTACTGACTTCAAAACAGCTTCCTAAACCAACTAGTATGATAAAATGATCTTGCTATGACACACTACACCCAAAGTAACACAATGCAAAAAGAAGACTCTTAAACACCTTTCTGGAGGAGGAAACAATAATTACTTCCAGTAAGGTGTAATAACACTGGGGCCATACTTATAAAGAGTTATGACCACCCTAAATCTGCGTCTGAGACTTGGAAAACCGCGCCCTAGTTAGGGCGTGGAATTATGGTGTTCATTTCAGTGCTCGTCTCAGACGACTGTCAAACATGTCTAGATATCGCTAAACGTACCAAATGTCCACGTATAAAAACATTGTCTTTACTCAATAAATCACCCGAAAAATGTATAATTTCTGATAGGCAATGCAATTTATATTTTTTTTGTAGAGAATATTTAACTTTTATGAGAAAACGTTATATAAATACATGTTTATTGTATTGTCGACAAAATGCCCGACCCAAATCAAAATATTGAAGAATGGCGACTACTTCAAAAGATTCTCCCCAGCAGAAACACAGAGAATTTTAGGGCTGGAGATAGTACGTCTCCTCCATGTATTTGAACAAGAAAAAAAACTTCTCTATGGAAATTATGCAATGCCAGGTAAGAAAAGTTTACACATTTATCCTAGTAATGATGACAAGGCAGTCACCCACCCATGTGGTTTGGTTTGTTGGTTAGTTGGTGAGGCTAGTTTAATTAGCTAAGTTAATCTTGGTTAGGTTAGGTTAGGTTTATATATTTTGATTAGGCTAAGTTTGGTTAGTTATAAAGTTATAAAGCACCTAAACACAATCTAACCTAATCAAACCACATACTTATAGGTGAGTGACTCTATCATGTCTTCGCTACGCAGACAAATGTTGAGTTGTTATTTTGTCATGGTTTTGGTTAAGGAGTATAAAATCTGCTTAGTTGATTTAGGGATTGTGTCATTATATATTACTCTGGTTCACTTTGTAGTCTAGTTCACTTATGTTAGGTTAAGTTAAATTGTTACTTTGCTTTTGTTAGGTTTGATAAGAAAAGATAGTTTGTGTCTTTAGGGTTTGGTTTGGTTTCTTGTATTCTTGTAAGGTTGATTTATATTTTGAACTTGGTTAGGTTAGTTCACACTTGTTAGGTTGTGTTGGCTTACGATTGTTAGCTAGATCAGTTTGGATTGGTTTAGTTACCTTATTTAATGTTAGGATTGTATAATTATATAACATTGGTTGGCTTTATATTCTTTGGATTGTTTTGATTTGGTTATTTACATAGGTAAGTGAGTTTACTTAGGGTAGGACTTGTTAAATTGTTACTTTTGTTAAAGTTTGCTAGTAATAAATATAAGTTGAATTAATTTAGTTAATCTAAGAAAGGTTAAATTCTTACTTTAGTTAAGTTAGGAGTTTGGAATATTATTTGGTTAGATTGTTTAGGTTAAGTTTAGTAACATCTGTCATGTTAGATTCATTTGGTAAGGGTAGGTTGTGTTGGCTGATATGGCTAGATAAGTTTGGATTGCTTTAGTTACCTTTTTTAATGTTAGGATTGTATAATTATATAACACTGGTTGGCTTTATATCCTTTGATTTGGTTATTTATAGAGGTAAGTGATATTACAGTACTTACACGGTATTGGTATATGGTATTCAGTAATGACGTTAATGTCTCAGGTAATGTTATTGCTATATGGTAATGAGTTTGTCCACTTACTTCAGTGAAGGTTTGCTGCATTTTTCTCCCCCATGATGAGGTGCATTGCTGAAAAAAAAAGTAAAACATTAGTATTTTCTATAACAGTTCTACTTGTGGTCTCTATGATAAAGGAAATGATTGTAATTTGAGTATGTAGCATGTTTCGAACTTTATCACACTATAGTTATTAATTATTCATATGCTAATTAGGTTTGAAGGGAACAGCCCTTAGATTTAGATAGTTAATGCCTGTGGGGGCATTGGAGAAATTGGATGGGAAGCACCATTGTGTCAATTAATAAATACAGAAGACAAATAATAATGTAGGTCTTTAAAATTGAAATGGTATAATTTTAAGTGTAATATAAACTTACCTTTATGGTCCGGGACCACTGAGGTTGTAGGGAAGCAGCCGCACATGAGTACCATCAATGACACCGATGATACTATGCATGCCATAGCGTGCCAAGAATCATTTATTTGGTGATAGTCACTGCTTCACATTACATCCAAGCTTGTGAGGGCATAAACTGTGTTTCATAATGGCACCGATTGTTTGCTGTGAGGAGCCCAAAGTCATCACTGCTGCACAGTTGCATTTTCCCAGTGGCGAGATATCTCAGGGTGGCAATGACTTTCATCTCAGGAGGGTTCACCTTATTTCTTCCCTTGAAATGGCATCTCGCATTGTCCAGGCAGTATCTTTTCACAAGTTCGGCATCACTGAAGTTGTTTAAGACATCTCTCCTTTCACGGAAAACTCTGGGACAACGTCCACCCCCTGCCATGGCCATGTTTGTTTATTGTTGTGTCCGCGTCTCAGGCCTCGCCATAAGTCCGTATTCCACCTCCCACCCTGCCCTAACTTTGGCGCGCGTCTCAGCCGTGGATTGCCTGACTTACGGCTTTTTCACAAGATTTAGGATGCGCATCCGCCATTTTGATAGCTTATGACGAACAGCTGATCATCTCAGGCAAAATCTTTTCTTTTTCAGTAGGGCCCCAGCTGATCTCTTCCGGCTTTCTACTCTGGTCACTGGCAAACTTATTCACTAATGAAGATATATTAAACACTAAACAACCAATGAAGAATAAATTGTTAAATATTGTCATTTGCACAAACGATAATAATACCATAATTTGCAGTTTTATACAATGATCTATACGTACCTTGAGATAATTCCTGTTGGAAATGATACTGCGAGAATATATTCTACTTGAGAGAGAGAGAGAGAGAGGATGGTGAGTGGCTGGAGGAGGGAGGGAGAGAGAGACCTACTCGGTCTGTTCGTGTATCAAATGGGAGTGGATAGGGACGGAGTGAGGGGGAGGGGGAGAATACTACGCAATCTGTTCCCGTAGTCTTCATCGGGGCTTGGGAGTTTCACACCGATGTAAATAAGTCTTTTGTTATGCTTGTTTTTTTTATGCACTTCATGTCTGTGTTTATATTATCAAAATGTGAACGATATCTATGAATTATGATGAGATGAGGGGAAAACAAGGTGCCAATATGTTAAATCATGTCACCACTCTGGTGGGCCAGGACCAATTTGATTTTTTTCCATTACTTCTTAACAATGCCTATTGCATTTTTAACTATTGCGGCGATGTTAAGGGACCAATTTCTCGCAATAGCTGGGGGTTGAGTGTAGGGGCATCTCCACCTCCTTTAGGTCCTGAGGTCCTCTCACAGAGCTCTCAGCCTGCATGTCTGAGATCCTCTCACAACACTGAGCCTTCACCGTTGACATTCTTCAATGGAACTTGGCCTTCCACTCGGACACCTTCTCAACAAAGGACTTGAGAACAGGAGAAATAACAGTCAGCCAACAAAAACCACTGTTTTTACCAGTTAGCTATGGCATCAGATCACTGTTCACTTCTAGTAAACAATAAAAGTTGAGACAAATAGAAAATCATAATTAGATAATTCAGAGAAGCCACTTACCGACACATGTTAAAAAGGAAAAGGAAATATTTATGTAAAATACATACCAAGTTTTCTTTATTTTTGTAAAAATGTTTTATAAATTATTTTGTCCATGGCATTTACTTTTTAAAGCTTTAAACTTCTTCAGCCACATTATAATCTTATCTAACATATAAAAATGACTAGAACACAATATATCATATCTAACAGACATTGTGCAAGAACAGTATATGAATATTTGGTGTTTTGCAGGAAATATAGTCAGCTTTATTAAATCTCATTACTCTAATAAGCATTTAGCATTTTCTATTATAACCAACATCTTACATGTTATTTCTATTTAAGAAAAAGAATATTGTGGGTATTGACATTGCAATATGTATACTTGATTTGATTTATACGATGAAAATTATTACTTATTATTTACCTTGACGAAGATAAATTTCCAATGCTGTCAAAAAAAATTTGACAATTCATGTGTTTGTCCAATTACAGTTTAAGAAGACATTTTTGTTCCCAGCTCTATATCACATCAAATGCTGTTATTATTAAGAGGAAAAGTCTAAGGTAAGGTGATTGAAAATGTTTTGAAGTTTTAAAAAATAGAAACTGACACCTCAGTATATGTCCTTAATCTGTTTCAGATCCTTGGACATAAACAAAACTAATTTTCCACAAAAGTAAAGTTGAAACTGTTAATTTGTTCCCTTGAATAAAAACTTTTATTGTTATCAGCATATCAGCACAGTATGTCAATAAAATAATGAAAACACTCCTTAATGCTAAACTACATATATTTGATGGGATATAAGATGCATCCCTACTTTAGCATGATATATTCCAGGAAAAAGATTTTAAGGAATTTAAGCAAGTAATGTTTAAAACCAGTCAGTGGTACAGTTGAATGAAAAGTAGCAATGACAATACTAAAAATATTATACAAGACTTTAGTAATAAAATTTAAAAAGTAGTGGCCAAACGATGGAAGCAAAGTGAAGAACTCAGCCCAGACCAAGATGTCATCAGTACACTTAGCGTATCACTGAACAGAGCCACATTCAAACTTTCAACATTTCCTTCCATCATTATATGGTTGTAAAACTATATAGCACTCTTGCCCTTAATATGGTGGTGTGAATCTTCAAGTGTATACATTAAGGTACATAATTTGAAAATTAAATTTACAGGAGACACCACATTTGCATATAATAGAGTAATTTCTTAGCCATCTTTATGGAAATAGTCCATGAAAAAAGACCCTGGCAACACTGCTTGGGAACAGTCATAACTTTGTCTTTCAACATTTCCTTTCATCATATTATGGTATGGTCCTTTTGACCAATACAATTCTAGCATGTGTCACATTCCAAACAAAGGTTGTATACCAAACTTTTTTTTCACATTCAAACAGGATATAAACCAAGTTGGACTTAATCCAAAGTGGGTCTATACCACCAAAATACCAGTGTATAATCAAGACAAATCCTTGTGATCATAAATGAGAGAAACTTTCCCTCCATAAAAGCAATCATTGAAACTTACAATTCCAATTGGACAAATAAGCCTTACAATATATTGTAAATTCCTTTGTTACTTACTGGGGTTACATTTCTTCAACTCTCATGAACAGAGAAATTTGTCAATATTTTAATTTCAATATCTAAAGCATATGTATATCATTGTATCATATAAAATATTGTACAGAGAGTCAATTCACATTGAAATGGATCACTACTACTATCACTGAATGTCTCTATAATGGATAATTTCCATCTACGTACAAACTTCCTACAGTAGTGACAAAACTGTGTGAGTGACTGAACAATAATCAATCATTTTTGTGTTTACAATTCAAGGTGTTCATAGATCACTTCTTGCCTTTTGCAGCAAGTGAAAACACACACACACACACACACACACCCACCCACCGGCTCGCGCCGACCGGACGTGCTTGTGGAGGACTATTGTGCAGCTTCAATCTACTGGGGCCCTTACTGCTGGAGGAGCCTAGTAATGTATGTACAGAGGGGAGAGGGGGGCTATTTGTAGTTGTCCTGTCTCCAAAAAGTGATATAGTGAAGAAAACAAGAGAACATTACCATGGATAGGGAGGAGCCAAACCCGACCTGGAGTACAACCGACGTCAACAGACCCGCGGGAACTTACGTTTTGGAAACCTCGCTCGGGCTCAAAAGGTTAGCTGGATCGAGTGACAGTGGAGAATTTTCAGGATTTCAGAATGAAAGCAGGGGAACAATGAGGAGACTAGTAAGTGTCGAAAGAGAAGTGAGGCTTATGAAAGAACTCCTAGATGGTATGATGACGAAATATGAGATGCTCGTGAGTGAAAACAAGGAAATGAAAAATAGGATTCTCAAATACAATCACATAATAGAAACAAATAAGGAGATAAAAAAGGAATTGGTAAATATAAGAAAAACGAAGACCTGAAGGAAAAATGTGTAAGCTACGAAGCAAAACTAGAAGACCTCAAAGGGAAAGTGATGGACGACTCTGAGAAGTTAGACCAAGTGTATAGTGACTCAAAACTGACTGAACTGAAAAATGTGTGGAAGAAAGAAAGGGAGGAAGAAAAGTCAGCTTTGCAGAAATAATCAAGAAACAAATACAGGACAATACTAAGGACACCGTCATACAGATCATTAAGGAAAAGGAAAACCTGGTAAGGGATACAGTGGACAGGAAAAAATGTTTCGTAATTTATGGACTACAAGAAAAGAAAAATCCCAATAAATACGGAAGAGAGAGAGGAGAGAGAATTGATAAAAAAGGTCATAGGACAGGTGAAGACCACACACAAAGCCTGGAACAGGAGGTCGAGGAAACGCACAGGATTGGAAAATACAATGAAGGAAATATAGTACTGCTCAAAGTGAGGATGAGGTCCCAACTGGCTGTGGTGGAACTTACAGCAAGAGCAAATAGACTGGCTCAAACAGAAGAATATAAGGACATTTGGATAAAAAGGGACATGAATTTGGAAGAAAGAGCAAATTTTTAAAAATTAAGAAAACTGTTTGTAAATAAAAAATTCATTAATAGAGCCATTTTCTCTCATATACTTCCATTATTTAAGGCAAGATATGTTCCTACAACCAAAAATTATGTCCCTGTATTATTGTATAATACATATTTCCAGCTGGTTCGCTTATCATTGTTGTCATCAGTCATGGCAGCACACTATGTGTCATTGTTACCAGCAATCATCAACTTAGACTTTTCTTGATACAACTGTTTGTAGGCAGCAATTACATTTTGAATAGTATGTTCAAATTCTAAGCTCAAACATTTAAAAACAATTGAAACTTCTTGCAAATCTTCATGTTAATACATATTATCTGTGTCTTCATCATGTGATTTTGTTTTTTTGATAAAGTGTAAAACTCGAGCGTTACAAAATTTTATTAGAAGAAAATAATAATCGGCAAGACATTATGGAAAATGTGCTTCTTATGGCCTCAATAACCTATTACATATTACAAATTTCAAAAACTAAATTTGATGTTCTTTGTATGGGATTTGAGTATTTCCATGTAAAAACAGATGATCCTATGACAAAAAATGACACCACAGGAAGTTGTGACATGATGAAAACTGTTATGACATCATACTGTCAGCAAGTAATACTTTGTCCCACTCATCTAAAGTCAATGTTGATAATTTCGTTATAGCCTGAAAGTTTCAAGTTAAAGGACCTTGTACGTTTTTTAATTTTTTGTGTCAGAGGGTGATCTGCCACTAAAGGGCATTAGAAAGTACAGTTTTGCACTTAAATAGTAAACATCTGGAATGGATTAAGGGACAGGGCAACATGATTTTAGGGGTATAACTAAAAAAATTGAAAATTGTGAAAATCTGGCAACACCTTCCTTGATCATCTGACTTCATTCTCTGTTAATGTCATAAGTGCAACTCTATTATAAGTATGTTTAGACATCTATTTCTCTGAAGGTGTGGAGGGATCGTTGTGACAATTGCGGGAGAAGATATTTGTACCGATTAGTTTTCTAATAGATATATATGAGGCTCCCGCCGCGAGAGGGATGTAAGCGACAAATTTGAAAAAATTGAGTTAGGCACAGATCCGGTTGCTAAAAGGGCATAGAATTCATGTGGAAGTGGTGTCATAAGCAAAATCGACCATCTGGATGGGTACAACAAGGCCTAAAGTTGCTCAAAATGAAGCAAAAAACACTCATTGTTAAGTTCCCGCTCCGCCGCCAGACAGAGCTATCTCCAGAGGCGACGAGGCAGAGCGGGCACCAATCAGCGCGGAGTATAGGGAGCGGCCATAGCTCTAGCCAATGAGCGCGCGTCCTCCCGCCAGCTGATGATCCACACGTGCGATTTAAAGTCCAATGTTTTCGTTCGTGATTCCATCAATTTCCCTATATTAATGGATTAATTATTGCAAACCAATATTGAAAACAATAAGGAATAGACACTAATACACTTGTAAGAGATAAATACATCAATGTCAATGCATATTAGTTATAAAAAGAGACTAAAAGTCAGATTTTCCTATAGTGATCGAATCTTTAAGAAACATTGACTATGAATTCTGAGGAATTCTGAGGAACTGGTTGAACAATGCTGGCGGGAAAGCAGCTGGCAGCTGCTTTCCCGCCAGCATTGTTCAACCAGTTCCTTCAAAGGATTTGGCCTTTTGTACCATATGCAATGCTGATATATCTTGTGGGAAATCAGAAATTATGAGACATGCATCAAGCCAAAGACACAAAAATCTTTCCATGCAACAAAAACAAAATAAGAATTTAGCTTCCTTTGTTCTTGAAAATGATCCTATTGAAAAAGCTGCTCGAAAAATTGAATTGAAGATTTGCTCTTTCCTATCTGAGCCCTATTTATCCATATCCCTATGTGAACCACTTCTTATGCTCCTTAAGAGTATGTTCCCTGATCAGACTGCATTAAAAAGAGTATCTTTAGGAAAACAGAGGACATCAAACATCATTCGACAAGTATTTGGCAACCACCTTGTCAGTGATCTGTGTGCTGTGCTTCGGGAAAGAATGTTTGCAGTCATTGTGGACGAAACCACAGACCGAAGTACAACAAAACAAATGACCATAATTTGTCAGTATTACGAAAACTGTCATATGAAGGATTCTTTTTTGGACATGGTAGAAGTTCACGATTCTTCTGCGAGAGGGTTATTTCAGTCATTAAAGCAGTGTTTTTCAGACCATCAAATTCCATTGAAGAATGTGGTAGCCTTTTGCTCAGACACCACAAATGTTATGATGGGTAACAATCATTCTGTTGCAACCCTTCTTAGAGACGAATTACCAAACATTACCATTGTCAAATGTTCCTGTCATATGATTCACTTGTGCGCATCTTATGCTTGCCTTAAACTTCCAAAGTCTCTTGAAGATCTGTGCCGCAACATATTTACTCATTTTAACTTAAGTTCAAAGCGTCAAGATGCTTTCAAGGAATTTCAAAATTTTGTAGGAGTTGAACCTCATAAAATTTTGTCACCAGGTCAAACTAGATGGCTGTCTCTAGAACAATGTGTTCAACGGCTTCTTGAGCAGTGGGATGCACTCACACTATATTTCACTGAATTATCCTTCTCTGACCCAACTAACAGCAATGATGCCATCGTTGCAGAGCTGTCTAACAAGATCACTCGAGCATACTTAGAATTTCTGCAGCATAATCTGTCTCGGCTCAATGCTTTCAATACACAGTTCCAATCAGAAACCCCAAACTTCTACTGTCTGAGAGAAGAGGTTAGTAAACTGATCAGAAATATTTGTTCAGACTTTATGAGTGTGCCCTATGTTAAGAAGTGCAGTATTTCTGACTTGAATCCAAATAACCCCTTATTCTCTGCAAGTATGGTATCGGATGAGAGAATGTATTTAGGGCTAAAAGCTATGGATACTGTGCATGATTTGAAATCAAGTGGTAGTACTGTAAAGGATGAGGAAATTACCAAATACTACCATTCTTGTAGGCAGTTTCTTATTGAGTCTGTCAAACAAATTCAAGCAAGATTTTCTGATGATGATGGCTTACACAAAATTTTACAGTGCCTTCGTCCTCAAAATGCTATAAATCTTGAGCCACCTTCACTGTCTAAGCTATTTGATGCAATTCCTCAGCTTTCAAATTTTGTTGACAGAAAAAAGACAGATGAAGAATGGAGAAGTCATCACCTACTGGAGGAGTTGTCTAGTCAGCTCTCATGCACAGACTACTGGAACATTGTATTCAGTCAAAGAAATGCGGCAAATCTTTCATGTTTTCCAAATTTGAAAGTGGTAATGTCTACACTCCTATCATTGCCCTTTTCCGATGCATCAGTCGAAAGGTGTTTCAGTAAACTTAATTTGATAAAAAACAAACAAAGAACAAAGCTGAAAAATGAAACACTCAAGGGACTGATGCACATGATCTATCATTTAAAAAACAATAATCTAACGTCAGACAGACTGGATACAAATGCTGGAATGATAGCAGCTCTCCGGGGTGTAAAAAGTAATGCAACATGCAATGAAGTCAGTGATATGTAGAAAATGAAGTAGCTTAATCTGCCACTCATGAATAACTATTGTGCAACCTGTAGCTGAGTATCTTATGATGTCCAAGTGGAAATGGTTAGGTCATGTACTCATGTTTTCAGAAAGGAAGATATAGTCATATACATGGATGGAAAGCACTAGGAAGGAGAGGTAGAGGTAGACTCAAGGAAACATGAGCGAGAAGAATGAGAAGAGATGCTGGGGAAGAATGCTGGAAGGATCTGTAAAGCTCCGAAAAAAACTATTTAGGAAGATATCTGAAAAATCTAGTGAAAGTCTGGAAAAAAAAATATCTAGGAAGATGGAGGCTGTTGGAGGAAATTCATTGTTACCCTATGCCTGCCATTGTGTGCGACTGAAATTGATTGATTGATTGACCACTCATACATTGACTGTATTTGCTGTTCCATAAACAACTTTCCCCATAATTAACTCAGCCCACATCTTACGGCAAACTTGCATCACCAATCACATTTTCTTTGATATTCTAAACAATTATTGAGAGAGAGAGAGAGAGAGAGAGAGAGAGAGAGAGAGAGAGAGAGAGAGAGAGAGAGAGAGAGAGAGAATGCATACTTAATGAAGTATGTATGTATTTGCCATAAATATGTAGTATGCAGATTGGCCCGAAGGAACTGAAAAAAAGTATTTTTTTTTATATTATATCTTTTTCTTTTTGCACGTGAATGTATAATGCGATAATGGTTGCCTAGTGTATATCCGACCTTAGTATTTTATTTATTTTTAAGAATGATACCAAATATCAGAAAAGAGGCTGTGAATTTTTTGTTATCACAAAGTGCACTTTACGTTCAGTATATTTTTGTTATGATAGAATATGGAATGATAATGAATATCTAGTTTCTTACAAAATAAAAGGAATAATTACTATTAAAGTCTTTGGAAAGTTCCTTAAAAAAAAAACAGATTAAAGCCCGATGCCATCTCACATTATATATATATATATATATATATATATATATATATATATATATATACACAAGTAAAATTTTTAGGGTAATGGATGCGATTTTAGGGCGATTTTGAAGGAGGATTTAGGGTAAGAAAAATAATCCTCGTGGAACTTGTGGCAGCTGCACACATACACCGCTTCAGACGAGCACATGCCTTACTCCAGGCCACATCTGCGTCACTTTTTCTCCCATTCACGCCTTTCACGCCCATCCAATTCTGCCACCATGTCTTCCACACGCCGCCCTGACGTTCCTGATGTTCCTGAACCCGTCTACAAGGGGGAGAAGTGGTCTGCTGAATCCTCAGCAAAGAAGAGGAAGGGAAACGAGACGTGGGCGAAAAACATCGCGAAGAAGCAACGTGATTCCGGCCATGAGTACGTTTCTGTGACCACCAAAGCCATCAAGCCAGCTGCTTCTGTTGGGGCCCCTTGTGCTTGCCCGAAGAAGTGCTTTGATGTTGTGGGAGCTGACAAGATCCAGGGCATCTTCAGGGAGTATTGGGCTATTGCATCACATAACGCCCAATCTAGCTACCTTGCTACACGGATGTCAAGGAAGGAGGTTGCTCGCCACAGAATCAACTCGGATGACTCTTGCCGCCAATTCACGCTTTCCTACACTGTTTGTGTCGATGCAGAGAAGGTGGTGGTGTGCAAGAAAGCCTTCTGCAGCATCCACGGCATCTCCGCGAAGCGTGTAGAGAACGTGGTGGTGAAGGTTGGCTCTACTGGCGTGGCACCGGTAGACAAACGTGGCAAGCAGCCCAGCCACAACAAGGCCTCTCCGGAAGTGAATCAGCTGATCGAGGCTCACATCAAGTCGCTGCCCACCTGTTCGTCACACTACTCTCGGGCAAAGAGTCGTGACAAGGTGTACCTCCCACCAGGTTACACCCACCACACCTGCTACGACCTCTTCAGACAGAAGTGTGCAGAAGATGGAGTGCCTGATCAGCTGATTGCGTCCTTCCACCTCTACAGTCGTCGCTTCTCCACCTTTAACATCGGCCAGAACCCTCCCATGATCGACACCTGCAGCACCTGTGACAACCTGGACCGGGAGATCGAGGTAGCGAAGGCGGAGAAGGATGCCAGCAAGGAGTCTTCATTAAGCACCGAGAAGAGTGTCCACCTTATGAAGGCAAAGGTGGCTCGGGACATCATGTCAGCATACTCCGAAGACAACGACCAGAAATTGTGTGCCATTGCCGTCGACCTTCAGCAGACTCTTGTGACCCCTCGACTCACAACCAACGTCACCTACTACAAGAGGAAGATGTGGACCTACAACTTCAGTATCCACAACCTGAAGGAGGCGAACAAGGCACACATGTACGTCTGGAACGAGTCGATAGCCAAGAGAGGGTCCAGTGACATCGGTAGCTGTTTGATGCACTACATCGCTAACTCTGTTCCTGCCCACTGTAGCAAGTTGGTCATCTTTAGCGATAATTGTGGTGGCCAAAACAAGAACATCAACTTGAGTCTTCTTTTGCTGCGCTACATACACAGTGGGAGGTTCAGTATGATCAAGCAGTACTACCTGATGCCTGGGCACTCTTACCTGCCCTGCGACAGGGACTTTGGCGTGTTGGAGCAGCACTTCCGGGGTCAAGAAGTCTACACCACGCCCCACTATGTCCACCTGATGCGAGCAGCCCGGCGGGAACATCCTTTTGAAGTCATCGAGATGGATCGTGACACATTCTTCGATCTTGACGCCCTTCAGGGAGCTTGCACAAAGGCGCAGATGGCCAAGGCCGGCTTCAAAAACGCTAGGATGTTCCAGTACACCGCCGAGTACAAGATGGGCTTCAGAGTCTGCCTAGCGTATTTTGAAGACCACTTCGACCTGCCAACCTACGTGAAGCTGCAGAAGGGGAGGGGTGCCGCCTACCAGCGAGAGAAGTTTGACCTGAGTGCCATCGACCTGCAACTGAAGTATCCTGATGGTGTCAAGCTCAAGGACGACAAGCTCGCGGATTTGAACTTCCTGCTGCGCTTCGTTCCTGTTGGTCACAGGTGGTGGTACAACGACCTGTTTGCAGCACAAGGGGCCCTTACAGCACAGGAAGATGAAGATCCTGATGATCCCGACGACGTCCTCGACTTCTAGTGCCAAAGTGTCAAAGTGCAGTGCCAAAGTGTCACAGTGTCACCGTGACCACCAGCCGTGGTGGAATTTTAAATCTCCAGTCAACCCCTTTACTGGTTGAAGGGGGATTTAAAATGGTTGGTAAATCCGCTAAGGGCATTATCTGGAATAAAGGACATTCCTAATAATGAACTTAACTGTCTCAAGCCAGTACAAAGGATGAGAGTCAACCAAAATCTATAATGAAACAAAAAAAAATGAAGATACTAAAAAAAAAAAAAGTGTGGTAATACACACGCTCATAATCGTAAAAATGTATTATTAAGGAATAAAAAATAATTATTATTATGAAGACAGAGGAAGGATAGGCGATTCCAATGGTATAACAATACTTACAAAATTTTAATTAAAAAAAATAGTCGTGTATTAGGACTTAAAAAAAATACCTTTAAAAAATCTCCTTTTATTATTGTACCGCCGGTCGGTGGTACAATGCACATGCTCATAATCGTAAAAATAGATATTTTGGAATAAAACTTATAATACAAGAAAGAGGAAGGATAGGCGATTCCATTGGTATACAATACTTACAAATTTAATTAAAAATAGTAGTGTATAGACGGCCATAAAAAAATACCTTAAAATAAATTTCATTTTCTCGCGATTTCGGCCGGTTGGCCGTACATAACTCGTGCTCATACGCACAAAACTTGATATTAAGGAATATAAATTACATGGCCAAAAAGAAGAAGGATAGGCGATTCCAATGGTATATAATAGATCCCCCTTCTGACCGTTTTCAATGGTGTAATCATAAGGAAACTTTGAGCGCGTTTTTCTCAAAACTAGTCGGGTGGCGCTCACATCCCTCTCGCGGCGGGAGCCTCATATAATATAGGTGGTACAGTGGCTTAGAAAGAGTTTGTGCATACTTGAACATCCCACACTTCAGCAAGCTTACATTTTCCCACAACAGGAAATTCATCACTATAAAGGCAGTAGAACACACAGATAAACTGCTCTAGGGAAACCGAGTGAAAGTGAAGGAATATTATGAGAATACACTCAACAGACATCCTAACATCGATGGATACTTAAATGTTGATTTGACGTACAATGGCACCTGGCACACACGTGGGTGGCCATAAATCGTTACTAGGTGCCGGTGCCATTGTTCATGCCAACACAGGACTGATATTAGACTATCAGACAATGTCAAACTATTGCGAACTTGGTACAAAAAAGAAGAAAAGTCTACGAACAGAGGAGGCATTTGATGTGTGGCATGCTGAACATGCCAGCAAGTGCCACATGAATCATCTCAGCTCATCGGGTGCCATGGAGTCTGCTGCAGCTGTGATGATGTGGGAGCGCTCGCTGTCATACAACTTACGCTATACACTTTTATATCTGATGGTGACAGCAGTGCATATATTGCAGTAAAGAATCTACACGATGGAAATGGACCATATGGAGAAGAGCACCAAATCACCAAAGAGGAATGTATAAATCATGTGTCAAAGCGACTTGGAACTGCCCTGAGGAAACTTAGCAAGTGGGTGTCAACAGAGGTCACTGGTGATGGTAGCAAGAAGAGGAAGAGGAGTCTAGGAGGCCGCTACCGACTGACAGAGAACGTAATCACATACCTTACGCGGTACTTTGGGATTGCTGTTCGCTGCAAAAGCACCTCTCCTGCAGAGATGAGGGATGACACACTTTCATCCTTTTATCATTGGTCCTCTAGTGATGAAAACCCGAAACATTACCTTTGCCCAGCAACTAAAGATTCTTGGTGTTTTTACAATCAGGCCCTTGCTAATAATGAAACACCAAAAAGCCACAGAGATATGAAGATCAGATTTCAGCTGTCAGCAGATGAATTGAGTCTTGTGAAAGAAGTGTATGACAAACTAACAAAAGGTAAGATGATGCTGAAGTGTCTTGTTGGCAGAACCCAAAATCCAAATGAATCACTCCATTCCAGAAAATGGAGGATCTGTCCTAAACATAAAAATGCAAACAAGCCAATGCTGGATTTTGCCGCAGCTCAGGCAGTAGCCAACTATAATACTGGACATACAAACAGCTGCCTCGACTCCATCATGGGTATTCCAAGAACAAAAGCACTCCACAAGATCCTGAAGGAGCAAGACAGAAGAATGGACGTCGCCCCAAGAAAGAAAATGAGGAACAAGAGGTTACAGGAGGAGTTGGAATATGCAGCTGGGTCCTTCTGAGAACTTTGGAGTGCTGTTTCTCGAAATGTAAGTTTTTACTACATTTTACCGATCTATTCCTGAATTTATGGTTCAATTTTCTTCATTTCTGTTTTGTTTTCTTTGTCTGGAATTAGGCTATTAAACATATAAATAAATTCATTAGATTACTTTATATAAATATTCTTTAATGATTTTTTTAATCGCAAAAACTAGGGTAATTTTTAACACCTTTTTCGTCCTCTTACATTTGCTTGTTTAAAAGTAATATTTGACAATGTAACTTATACAATCTCTAGATAAATTCATTGGCTTTCAATTGGGAGTACTTAAAAAGTTAAAATTCATATTTTGCAAGATCTATATTTAGTGACCCTATGTATTTTAACATAATTAATTTTTTTCTCCTTTTCTATTACAGGTATCGAGCTGAAACTTGGGGATAACACCAGTAGTATTAAGCACAAACTTCAATAAAATTTCCAAAATTCTACGATTATATTTACCCTACCACCCCCCCAAAAAAAAAATTGTTGCCTCCCTTAAATGAAGAGGTTGTTGCAGCAACCAATACACATATAAGTAAAGAAATGTTGGATAAATGAGAATATGGAGACTGGACACTACGAGCCCTGCTCAAACCCTGTATAACACAACTAGGTAAATGTAGACTAAGTTTTCATTTTGTAAACAATTTGATTAGAGCATGTGCATGTGTATTACATCATACATGCTCCCCTTCCAAGCCTGTAACCCCTTCCTTTCCCTGCCTCACTGCCATCTATGAGTGCCAAAAACTCTCCCTCTAAATATAAATATAAAATGTCAAATTTTTTCCATTTTATCTCCCTGTGCAATTTTCTGTCTATTGTTTTACTTTATAAGTTTTATTAACTGTTCAACCATGTAATTTTACATAGAAAAAAACATTGAAAAAACAGGTAAACATCTATTGTCTTCGAATGGATTAAAATTATTTATGTACATAATTTCCTAAGGGGAAAATTATTTTAATCCTCAAACATTTTGGTGATAGAACTACCAGTGCCTATAAATCAGGTCATTCATTCTAACCTTACCAAAACTTTAATTCTGAGCTTTGTGAGGGAGTCCATTGCAGGTTAGCTGTTACAGTATTGGGTGCACAATGTCTAAAACAAGGTAGACTACATCCCAAACTTAGTTGCTGATATCTAATACCAAGTATTGGGCCCACACACAGAAACACACACACTCCATAGAGGAAATATTCAACAATAGGTATATTAGCTTAGATGCCATTTTAACAAACCCCGTTTCCTAAAAACTACCACTCTCCGCAACGAGTCATCTTGATGACTGGAAAGAACAGAAGCCCTTACACCCACATTATCAGATGAACACCAAGCACTACCTTCGTGAGCTCTTTGGAGAGGTCTCTTTCTTTCCCGGTAGTAGCAAACGCTCTCGGTGTGATTCTCTTGGAAGTGACCTCTCGTTTTGCAGTTGGTAATTGTGGAAATCACATAGACATTTAAAACTAGAGAACTAAAACGTTTTCATCATATTTTCGTATTGATAAGTATTCATTGCTTAAAATAAAGATGAATGATGTGTGAAATAATGATATACAGCAAGTTTAACAGAAAATGCTATGGTATCGCTTCAGTTGGTAGCCTGTGGCCTGTACCCACACGAAAATCAAGCCCGCCACCCGGACCCCGGTATAGTGGTTCAATTTTGTTTCAGGCTCCCTAGAAGATGGACATTCAACACTGCTCACGTTGATATTCTCCCATAAATAGGGTCGTTGCGACCTATTAGTAGAATTGGTTGCTGCCCAACCAATTCATAATTTGGAGTGGTTTACATAGAAAGAAGAAAAATTTATTCCTATCCCTCATTTCGGAAAAACTACATATATTATTTCATATCTGGATGCATTTCATAGAACTCTATCTAACATATCACTAAAAAAGTATTGTACGAAAGAATGTTAATGCTTAGCTGGGTAGTATTTAACGTGATAAGAAGTGAGGAGCACGTGATGCGAAGTGAGGAGTATTGTCAAGACAGGTGGTGAATCATACAGGAACAGTGCAGTCTCTTAAAAGAAGGGAAACACATAAGAAAAGTTATTTCTAGAAAGGTCTGGAGTCTTGTATGATATCCATATACTTATTTCTGTCCTTCTGTACACCCTCCAATATATTGAGATGGTAAAACGTGTAAAATAAAAGAAAGGAGTTGACGAAGAGGTGGGGGTAGCCGCCTCTTTCACCAAGCTCCTCTCGCGCTCATCGAAGGGGGCAAATTTGACCTAAAATACATGGAGAGAGATTTCGGGATGAAGAGAGGAGAGAGTTTGATAATGCGGGTCTTAGTCTTTCTTCAGTGACGACGTTCTACGGTTCTTCAGGATTAGTCAGCTTTCTTAGTCAATGTACAAAGGATTTAAATAGACTGGCCGTTGTGTTGATTCTTGTGGTCACATTTCTTGCAGCTATATGTTCAGTGTTTTTCAGAATTTCCTCAGTGATTTCCAGTTTTATGTTCCCTCGATTCCTTTGAGGAACATGTGTTATTGGAACTCATCTCCCCTGGATTATGTCAAGTGCATCTTTGACAGTGTTTGCTGAGAAACATGTTTTCTATACTGGTATTATCGTTTCATTGTGCTCCAGTATTTCAATGTTTTCGCCTGCTTCTTCCAGCAATTCCATTTGTATCAATGTTTTCTTAATGTTTCCTTCCTGGTGTGCGCTTGGAAACAGATTGTAGTGAGTTTCTCAAACCTGATTGGTTCATAAATGCATTTTAGCGATTCTCAGAGAAAAATACATGTTCTGCCTTGACCGGTGATCCATGTGTCAGTGTTTTCAGTGGTTTTTTCTTAGTATTTTGTTCCTGGTGCCATTCAGAAACAAAAGTTAAACCCGGTGGCCAGATGTGATTTTTGACCAATATATTTGAAATTCATGAAAATCACTTCTTTCACTCACAGTGAGGGGAAGGGTCTGAGCTACCACGTGGATAATTTTTTTTCTGAAAATTTTAAAAATCAGCGTCTCTAGGACAAGATTTAAATGCCCCGCTATGTTGCGTCATCGCCACACACGTACATCACCGTGTGGCATTGTTTGACATTGTTATTTTGCGCATAGATTATGTTATAAATGATTTTCCTTTACCAAATTTTGCCACTTGACAACTCTCCTCTCTCTGCTGGGAGTGAGCAGGAAGTGGTGCTGTTGGGACTCAGTCAGTGCCTCTCCAGGCTTTGTTCAGGAGAGGTTTGTTGCACTTTGTGTTCCAAGCGTTTACCTCCATAGTCACATGTACGAGGTCCATTCAAAAAGTATCCGACCTTGGTCCATCAAAGGAAAAATAATTTACCATTCAGCAATTCATTTCTGTGGGAGTTGACGGCACCCTTACTGTGCATGCGTGGAAATTATAAAAGCTCTAGTGCGCGCCAATTCCCAACTGTTAAGGCTAAAGTGCAGACATCCAGCATGCATCCTTCGGATTATCATCCTTACACAACATGTCAGAGCGCATCGAGCAGTGCTACTGCATCAAATTCTGCCACAAGCTTGGTGATATGCAAGTGCAAACTATCCAGAAGATTCAGCAAGCTTTTGGCGATGAAGCCATGGGAATAACACAGATAAAGGAGTGGTATAACCGCTTCAAGCAGGGACAAACCTCAGTTGAGAGAGCAAGCCACGGTCTGGCAGGCCATCCACCAGCAGAAACAAAGAATTCATTGTGAATGTTCATCGAATAGTGGAGGACGACCGTCGTATAACCATCATCGAGATTGTTGGAGAAGTAGGAATAAGCACAGGTTCAGTTCATACAATTTTAACCGAAGATTTGGCCATGCGACGAGTGTCTGCAAAATTTGTTCTAAAGTTGCTGGTGGAACAGCAGAAACAACTCCGCCTCGAAATTGCACAACACCTGCTTGACTGTGCTAACAGTGATTCTGACTTCATGAAGATCATCATCACTGGTGATGAGACATGGGTGTATGGATACGACCCGGAAACAAAATTTCAGTCATCACAATGGAAGCATCGGACATCACCAAGACCCAAAAAAGCACGACAGGTTCGGAGCAGCGTCAAGGTAATGTTGACATGTTTTTTTTACTCTAGTGGTATTGTGCATCATGAATATGCACCACGACAAACAATTAGTAAGGAGTATTATCTGGTTATGAGACACCTTTGTGTGAAAGCCATATTTTTCAGTGGAAAATGTCTTTTTTTTTTTTGTGTGTGTGATATAAATTTGGGTAGCCACGCGGTCGTGGCGCACACCTGTGCCAGACACTAGAGCGTCTGGTGGCCTTTAAACTTTAAATGTCTACCATGCTCCGTGCTGGGTATTTAAACACATATTGTCACTCTTCTTTGTATATCTTCTTTTTCACCTTTTTTCTCCGTTTTTTTTCGTGATTTTATGTACTCATTGTACTGTACGATAGTTTTCACACTTGCTTTGTGAGTGAGTGGGGCGGGAGGCGCCGGCTGTGGCCCAGGCCCCTCAGTTATTGATTAGTGAGAGGAGACACCGCGCACGTCTTTCCATCTCCCACTTGTTGTTTTACATTACCCATTGATTTACGGCATTCTTTATTCTTGTGCTTCATCATGGGAAAACGCAAGAGAGGTGCAGTGACAAGGACCGAGAGCGCTAAGTGTGTGATGAAAGCTTACTGGGAAAGTAAGAGAGCCGCCACCGGTGTGGCAACACTGGCGACATCAACTGAGGGAATAACAACAGCACGTATCGGAGAGGAGAGGGAGATTCAGGAGACAGCTGCTGCCCACCGACTCAGACTATTATCGGGTAAACTCGGTGATGATGAAGGCGGCAGTGATGATAATGCCCTGGTGGTGATCTCAGTTGGTAGACTGAGAGAACTTTTGAGCAGAAACACTTGTGATATCTGTGGTGAGCAGGCACAGACAGATATCAAAAGGAAATATTTTGACTGCGAAGTGAAAGTGAAGTGTGTGGCATGTGACTTAGTGTTGTGTGACAGCAAGCCACGGAAGGCAAATATTGGAAACTTTCCCGAAGCTAACAGTGTGTTGGTGTTCCACAGCATCACTAATGGCTATGGAAGAGCTGGCCTCTCCAGGCTTGCAGTTGTCTTCGGAACAGTGGACATGCCGCAGTCTGTGTTTATGAACTATGCCAATGCCTTCTATTGTGCCATGGATAACTTTTATAAAGAACAACAAAACATTGTGTTGGAAACTGTGAGGGAAGTGCACACCAAGCAGAATACTACAGCTAATAAAACAGAAATGGGTGTTAGTTATGATGGCACTTGGATGACCCGTGGCCATAAATCACACATGCAAGCAGGATTTGTCATTGAAATGACCACAGGATTTGTGTTGGACTTTCATGTGATAAGCAATTTTTGCAAATCCTGCTCAACAAACAGGAGCCGGAAAACTAAAGAGAGTTTTGAAGCCTGGCAAGAAACAGTGCATGCAGGCAAGTGTCAGGCCAACTTTGATGGCTTGTCTGGGAAAATGGAGGCAGAGTGTGCTGTGCAGCTGTGGGGGCACTCCGAGGACATTGGCTTCCGCTACACGACATTCCTAAGTGATGGTGACTCTAGTGCATACACATCTGTCACCAAAATGAATGATGGAGAAGGCCCCTACAGTGTAAAAGTTGTAAAAGAAGAGTGTGTGAACCACGTCAAGAAAAGGATGGGGACACGCCTTCGGAAACTGAAAGAACAGCTGAAAGAAGAAACAGTCACCAAGACGGGAAAAGTCATCAAGAGGAGTGCTATCAGTGGCAAGCACCAACTTACAGATAAGCAAATAGACGCCTTCCAGCGCTATTACGGAAAGGCTATCAAGGACAGAGTGGGAACAGATGTCTTGACAATGAAACTGAAAGTCATGTCTGGATTCTGGCATTCTATATCCAGAGATGGAGAAGGCAACCACCACCATATTCGCTGTGACCCATCGTGGTGCATTTTCAAGCGAGCAGTGATCAACAACAAACCAATGCCCTCACACAACACCATGAAGCACTACCTCAGGCTGGATAAAAAGTATGAAGATCGTGTGAGGTAAGTCTTTCTCGACTTATCAGCCCCAGCCCTGCTTGATCGCTGCTTGAAAGGACAAACACAAAACAGAAATGAAAGCCTTCACTCCAAGCTGTGGATCCACGTCAACAAGGCAAAGTTTGCTGGCCTAAAAAGGGTACGATTTATGGCTCAGTTCACAATACTGGAGCACAACATCGGATATGAACACAACAGATTTATTGCCTCAGTAGGTTTTCTATCAACCACACAGGCAGCAACAACAAAAAGGAAGATGGATAAAGCCAGGATTTCTCCACAGCAGCCAGCTAAGAAGAGAAAGACCAGAAAAGGCCCACTGTCTGCAGATTATCAGCCAGGTGGCTTCGACAGCTAGGCCTCCATAGGCCTAACCTGGCAACAAAGAGTTGGGTGGTGCCCAATGATACCCTTCCCTCTCAGGGACTAATATTTTGTCTTTTATAATACATATATGCACACCTATATGTATTATAAAAGACAAAAGGGGACCAGGTGCCAAAATATATTTCAAGGAAAATCAAGAATGGGCACATTTTCCCCGTATAGTTACCCGAGATGACGCTGAAAGAACTTCCTTTGAAATCAGAACTCTTGAACATCATCAGAAGAGTCAGGCAAGTAAGAAAACATATTTCTGTTGCTCTAGAAAACATCTTTGTAGCGTACATTGTCACCTAAACATAAAAGTGCGTTTTTCTCAAAATGAACATTTTTGTGCATTTCATTATATATCTCGACAACTAATGGGGCGATTTTTAATTTTTTTGTATCATAACACTCAGCAAAGACATCTCTTCAAAATTCACCTTTTGAAATTTTTAAATTCATCAGCTCTTAAGTTCGGTGATTTTTTTTCTGTAGTTTTTACAGAAAAAAAATTTGCTAAAATTGATTTTTAATTTTGTGCTCTTATATTTGCGATATTAAAAATTCTAATGGTTAATATTGTTCCTTTGGGTGTCTTTCAACTCTCACACAAAGGATATTCTTCTACTATGAATACTTTTCAGTGAATAAGAATTTTTCTGTGCATATGTAAAAAATTTTGATTTTTTTTTTTTTTTCGATAGGTTAAAAGTTTTGCACTTGCTTTGTGAGTGAGTGGGGCGGCAGGCGCCGGCTGTGGCCCAGGCCCCTCAGTTATTGATTAGTGAGAGGAGACACCGCGCACGTGTTTCCATCTCCCACTTGTTGTTTTACATTACCCATTGATTTACGGCATTCTTTATTCTTGTGCTTCATGGGAAAACGCAAGAGAGGTGCAGTGACAAGGACCGAGAGCGCTAAGTGTGTGATGAAAGCTGGTGCTGGTAGAGGAGATGATGGTGGTAGTAGTGGTGCTGTTGGTGGTGATAATCTCGGGTCAGCCGGAGGAGGTGATAGGCACGCCGCTACAGGTGGTGAGTCAGGCAGTGAAGAAGCATGAATTTTGTCTTCATGTGAAGCCCCTTGGTGCCATCTTCTCACAGGCAACTTGCTCAGCACATTCTTCTTTTTCTGAAGATGTCGCCTCTTATAGGTCATTCTAAAAAAGTGGCTGTGCGAGGTCCATTCAAAAAGTATCCGACCTTGGTCCATAAAGAAAAGATTTGTGTACATTTCAAAACTTTTATTTAATCACCTTCAAAGTACTCCCCTTGGGAGTGCCCACAGCAGCGACTGTTTCTACGCTTGTCAAGAGTGGTCAAGAATTATCCGTATGGAAGAATGATCCTTGCAATGCAGATGTTTGGGATGTTGAAGGGGCTCTAGGTCAACTACAGATCAAACCACGCCCTAGATACACTCCAACTTTCATACAGCCGGGAACAGGTGAAGTCTTCAACATCAGGATCCCTCAACCAGGTAACAGTAAACACTATTGGGGCAAGGCGTCAGCTGAGACCATGAACGTTTACCAGCACAAGTGTCATCCACGCATCTTCTACGCGCGCATAGCCGCTGATGTGGCCTACACAAAAGGCACAGGAGATGAGATTTGGGATTTGAAGGATATCAAGCCCAAGGATGCAAGTCACCCAACTGCTAATCTCTTGGGGTGGAGAAAGGCAGTGCAATTGACTGAAGCACAGCTGAACATCCTGGAACAGAGTGACCACACAAAAGGAGACCTTCACTTTCACCGTAACTTCGAGTTACTCACAAGTGTATCCCAGGCACTTGAGAGGCTGGAGCACAAAACCAAGATGTGTTACAAACAATGTGTCCCAACCAGCATCTGGCTCAATTGTGCATTCTATGAGCCAAGAGCTGACTGAGTTAGTCAAGACTCAGGAGTTTGACCCTGACCTACAGTACACTGAGTACAGCAAACTCATTGGATACAGCGAAGTACATCACACCACATCAGCCTGGAGTGCAGCCATGACATTCCAGTTCAGGGTTGTCACAACATCAAGATCATGTTTTCGTTTCTCAAGTGCCCGTATGTCAACCTGTTGCATCCTGTGTTGTGTCTGCCTCTCATCCAGATGTCTTGCTTCAGGATGGAGTTAGCCGTCCTTCTTCCGTGGGACAAGGTGAGTGCCTTAAGTCCTGCTCCCTTCATCAGATGTCGGGAAAGGGTTAACTTTGGTCCGGCCGCCCTGACGAGTGTAGCCAGGGTGGCTACCAGACCTTCTGTTTGTTGTCCCACGATGGGCTCAAGCCAATCTTCACCTTTTGAGCAGGTGATTCATTGCCCCTTGAGCGCCCATCGCCAGTGTAAGTCGATGGGTGCCTCAGTTTGTTCGGCTCCAACAGTGGAAGTTGGGCTGGACCCAGGTCCTAGTTTTTCAAGGGCCGCTGTTGGCTCGGGCCGGGAGGATATGGGGGAATGCTCGTCAGTTTCTCCCTGGCAATGGAAGCTGGCAGAGGGTGCGGTAAGTTACACCCTGACAATGGATGTCGGGGTGGGCCCCAGTGCTGCGGTTGAGAGCCAGGCTGCAGGCACGAGCATTCCTTCCCCCTCCTTGGTTGTGGAGGATGAGATTGAGGAGCAGGAAGAACGGGACAGTGTTGCTGGGAATGCTCCCGTTTCTACAGGTGAGGATTCTCCCCCCTTTCGCAATCTTATTGCAAGGGTGCGGGAGTTTTTAGGACTGCCTGAGCCCTCTTCTCATCCCTCCATGCTGCAAACTGAGGTCGAGCGTGCCTCGGGGGCTTTGCGGCTGGTTCCCCCCCCCTTGGTACTCCCTCGTTCTCCCCTGGCTCATGAGGTACGCAGGGAGCAAGAGGAATGTTCTCTGCGTAACCTCGGTGCAGCTTCCACCAGGCTTTCCTTACCCCACAGGTGGGGTCTCAGGGTGGATAGATGGTACACGCCCGAAGGCTCTTCTGGCGGTGCCGTACCCCTGAATGAAGAATTGCAGCACCTGGCCAACTCTAACAACTTGTCTGTGTCCATTCCGTGACATCTGGCTACACAGACTGAGGGTGTCCTTAGTGGTATAATGGACATTTCCTCCTGGATGGATCAGGTGTTAGGTGCTTTCGCAGGCATGGCTTCAGAGGCTACACAGGAGGTTTTTGATTGCCTAAATGCCCTGGCTAGGGCAAATGCTGACATCATGCAACCTTCTGAGATTCTTCGGTTGCGGATGTTGATGTTGCGCCAACAAGCAGTGGTAGGTTGCTTGCCTCGGACTTATGGTGACAGGGATAGGAGACAGCTGTTGTCATCTCCTATGGGACCCTGGTTGTTTGATGCCCAGACACTTGTGGCAGCGGAGCAGAGGGAACAAGATTCGGCTCAACGGTCTCTTGTCTCTCATCTTGCTCGGGGTTTGGCTTCGGCTGGCCGAGCCCCTAGAGTTGGTGCCAGGGTTTCTCGAAGTGGTGGCTGTTCGTCTTCTGTTCCATCTCGTGCCTCTCCTCGTTCTTCTGTGGTGCAGCGGCCCTTTCAGTTTCGGGGATCCCGCCGTGGTGGCTCCCGAGATCAACGGGGTTCTAGATAGGGTTGTCGGTCCGGTGTCGTTGCAGGTTGGGGCTTGCCTGCAACGGCATTGGGTGGAGTGGGAGAGGCTCAGGGCAGGGGAGTGGGTCGTGAAGACTCTCCGTTACAGCTATGTGCTTCCATTTGTGAGGTACCCTCCTCTGTCAGGATCTCCAGTGGAGTTTCCTTCATATGCGATAGGGACAGAGAAGTACAGTGCGCTGAGTTTGGCGGTTGCGGGGATGATAGAGAAAGGGGCCATAGAGCCAGTGTTGGATGGTTGGGCAGGGTTCTATGCCCGCGTGTTCTTGGCGTGACCGGACATTTCGTCGACGGACAATTCGTCGCCGGACACTTCGTCGCCGGACACTTCGTCGCCAGACAGTTCGTCGAACAGACATATCATCGCCGGACAATTCGTCGAATGGATATTTAGTCGAAGAGCGTTTTTGTCGAAAGTGTTACAACCAAACCCTTAACACAACCATCTTTCTCTTCGATTCGTGCTCACTCACTCAGTTAATTGACTCATTGTCTCGGTACAGTTCGGGGTTCCGTAGTTTGTTTCTTATAGTCTTCTTCTTCCTTGTGTTTCTCTTGTCTGTCAGTCTCCCTCCTGCTCCTCTCACTGGTAACTACACCTTGTCATTAGTTTACAGATTTATCTAATATATACTTTATGTAAACTTTGAGACTATTAGTATATTAATTGTAATTTCTTGTAAACTGTGTGTGTGTGTGTATATGAGGCTCCCACCGCGAGAGGGATGTAAGCGACAAATTTGAAAAAATTGAGTTAGGCACGGATCCGGTTGCTAAAAGGGCATAGAATTCATGTGGAAGTGGTGTCATAGGCAAAATCGACCATCTGGATGGGTACAACAAGGCCTAAAGTTGCTCAAAATGAAGCAAAAAACACTCATTGTTAAGTTCCCGCTCCGCCGCCAGACAGAGCTATCTCCAGAGGCGACGAGGCAGAGCGGGCACCAATCAGCGCGGAGTATAGGGAGCGGCCATAGCTCTAGCCAATGAGCGCGCACCTCCCGCCAGCTGATGATCCACACGTGCGATTTAAAGTCCAATGTTTTCGTTCGTGATTCCATCAATTTCCCTATATTAATGGATTAATTATTGCAAACCAATATTGAAAACAATAAGGAATAGACACTAATACACTTGTAAGAGATAAATACATCAATGTCAATGCATATTAGTTATAAAAAGAGACTAAAAGTCAGATTTTCCTATAGTGATCGAATCTTTAAGAAACATTGACTATGAATTCTGAGGAATTCTGAGGAACTGGTTGAACAATGCTGGCGGGAAAGCAGCTGCACACATACACCGCTTCAGACGAGCACATGCCTTACTATTCCAGGCCACATCTGCGTCACTTTTTCTCCCATTCACGCCTTTCACGCCCATCCAATTCTGCCACCATGTCTTCCACACGCCGCCCTGACGTTCCTGACGTTCCTGAACCCGTCTACAAGGGGGAGAAGTGGTCTGCTGAATCCTCAGCAAAGAAGAGGAAGGGAAACGAGACGTGGGCGAAAAACATCGCGAAGAAGCAACGTGATTCCGGCCATGAGTACGTTTCTGTGACCACCAAAGCCATCAAGCCAGCTGCTTCTGTTGGGGCCCCTTGTGCTTGCCCGAAGAAGTGCTTTGATGTTGTGGGAGCTGACAAGATCCAGGGCATCTTCAGGGAGTATTGGGCTATTGCATCACATAACGCCCAATCTAGCTACCTTGCTACACGGGTGTCAAGGAAGGAGGTTGCTCGCCACAGAATCAACTCGGATGACTCTCGCCGCCAATTCACGCTTTCCTACACTGTTTGTGTCGATGCAGAGAAGGTGGTGGTGTGCAAGAAAGCCTTCTGCAGCATCCACGGCATCTCCGCGAAGCGTGTAGAGAACGTGGTGGTGAAGGTTGGCTCTACTGGCGTGGCACCGGTAGACAAACGTGGCAAGCAGCCCAGCCACAACAAGGCCTCTCCGGAAGTGAATCAGCTGATCGAGGCTCACATCAAGTCGCTGCCCACCTGTTCGTCACACTACTCTCGGGCAGAGTCGTGACAAGGTGTACCTCCCACCAGGTTACACCCACCACACCTGCTACGACCTCTTCAGACAGAAGTGTGCAGAAGATGGAGTGCCTGATCAGCTGATTGCGTCCTTCCACCTCTACAGTCGTCGCTTCTCCACCTTTAACATCGGCCAGAACCCTCCCATGATCGACACCTGCAGCACCTGTGACAACCTGGACCGGGAGATCGAGGTAGCGAAGGCGGAGAAGGATGCCAGCAAGGAGTCTTCATTAAGCACCGAGAAGAGCGTCCACCTTATGAAGGCAAAGGTGGCTCGGGACATCATGTCAGCATACTCCGAAGACAACGACCAGAAATTGTGTGCCATTGCCGTCGACCTTCAGCAGACTCTTGTGACCCCTCGACTCACAACCAACGTCGCCTACTACAAGAGGAAGATGTGGACCTACAACTTCAGTATCCACAACCTGAAGGAGGCGAACAAGGCACACATGTACGTCTGGAACGAGTCGATAGCCAAGAGAGGGTCCAGTGACATCGGTAGCTGTTTGATGCACTACATCGCTAACTCTGTTCCTGCCCACTGTAGCAAGTTGGTCATCTTTAGCGATAATTGTGGTGGCCAAAACAAGAACATCAACTTGAGTCTTCTTTTGCTGCGCTACATACACAGTGGGAGGTTCAGTATGATCAAGCAGTACTACCTGATGCCTGGGCACTCTTACCTGCCCTGCGACAGGGACTTTGGCGTGTTGGAGCAGCACTTCCGGGGTCAAGAAGTCTACACCACGCCCCACTATGTCCACCTGATGCGAGCAGCCCGGCGGGAACATCCTTTTGAAGTCATCGAGATGGATCGTGACACATTCTTCGATCTTGACGCCCTTCAGGGAGCTTGCACAAAGGCGCAGATGGCCAAGGCCGGCTTCAAAAACGCTAGGATGTTCCAGTACACCGCCGAGTACAAGATGGGCTTCAGAGTCTGCCTAGCGTATTTTGAAGACCACTTCGACCTGCCAACCTACGTGAAGCTGCAGAAGGGGAGGGGTGCCGCCTACCAGCGAGAGAAGTTTGACCTGAGTGCCATCGACCTGCAACTGAAGTATCCTGATGGTGTCAAGCTCAAGGACGACAAGCTCGCGGATTTGAACTTCCTGCTGCGCTTCGTTCCTGTTGGTCACAGGTGGTGGTACAACGACCTGTTTGCAGCACAAGGGGCCCTTACAGCACAGGAAGATGAAGATCCTGATGATCCCGACGACGTCCTCGACTTCTAGTGCCAAAGTGTCAAAGTGCAGTGCCAAAGTGTCACAGTGTCACCGTGACCACCAGCCGTGGTGGAATTTTAAATCTCCAGTCAACCCCTTTACTGGTTGAAGGGGGATTTAAAATGGTTGGTAAATCCGCTAAGGGCATTATCTGGAATAAAGGACATTCCTAATAATGAACTTAACTGTCTCAAGCCAGTACAAAGGATGAGAGTCAACCAAAATCTATAATGAAACAAAAAAAAATGAAGATACTAAAAAAAAAAAAAGTGTGGTAATACACACACTCATAATCGTAAAAATGTATTATTAAGGAATAAAAAATAATTATTATTATGAAGACAGAGGAAGGATAGGCGATTCCAATGGTATAACAATACTTACAAAATTTTAATTAAAAAAAATAGTCGTGTATTAGGACTTAAAAAAAATACCTTTAAAAAATCTCCTTTTATTATTGTACCGCCGGTCGGTGGTACAATGCACATGCTCATAATCGTAAAAATAGATATTTTGGAATAAAACTTATAATACAAGAAAGAGGAAGGATAGGCGATTCCATTGGTATACAATACTTACAAATTTAATTAAAAATAGTAGTGTATAGACGGCCATAAAAAAAATACCTTAAAATAAATTTCATTTTCTCGCGATTTCGGCCGGTTGGCCGTACATAACTCGTGCTCATACGCACAAAACTTGATATTAAGGAATATAAATTACATGGCCAAAAAGAAGAAGGATAGGCGATTCCAATGGTATATAATAGATCCCCCTTCTGACCGTTTTCAATGGTGTAATCATAAGGAAACTTTGAACGCATTTTTCTCAAAACTAGTCGGGTGGCGCTTACATCCCTCTCACGGCGGGAGCCTCATATAATATAGGTGGTACAGTGGCTTAGAAAGAGTTTGTGCATACTTGAACATCCCACACTTCAGCAAGCTTACATTTTCCCACAACAGGAAATTCATCACTATAAAGGCAGTAGAACACACAGATAAACTGCTCTAGGGAAACCGAGTGAAAGTGAAGGAATATTATGAGAATACACTCAACAGACATCCTGACATCAATGGATACTTGAATGTTGATTTGACGTACAATGGCACCTGGCACACACGTGGGTGGCCATAAATCGTTACTAGGTGCCGGTGCCATTGTTCATGCCAACACAGGACTGATATTAGACTATCAGACAATGTCAAACTATTGCGAACTCGGTACAAAAAAGAAGAAAAGTCTACGAACAGAGGAGGCAATTGATGTGTGGCATGCTGAACACGCCAGCGAGTGCCACATGAATCATCTCAGCTCATCGGGTGCCATGGAGTCTGCTGCAGCTGTGATGATGTGGGAGCACTCGCTGTCATACAACTTACGCTATACACTTTTATATCTGATGGTGACAGCAGTGCATATATTGCAGTAAAGAATCTACACGATGGAAATGGACCATATGGAGAAGAGCACCAAATCACCAAAGAGGAATGTATAAATCATGTGTCAAAGCGACTTGGAACTGCCCTGAGGAAACTTAGCAAGTGGGTGTCAACAGAGGTCACTGGTGATGGTAGCAAGAAGAGGAAGAGGAGTCTAGGAGGCCGCTACCGACTGACAGAGAACGTAATCACATACCTTACGCGGTACTTTGGGATTGCTGTTCGCCGCAAAAGCACCTCTCCTGCAGAGATGAGGGATGACATACTTTCATCCTTTTATCATTGGTCCTCTAGTGATGAAAACCCGAAACATTACCTTTGCCCAGCAACTAAAGATTCCTGGTGTTTTTACAATCAGGCCCTTGCTAATAATGAAACACCAAAAAGCCACAGAGATATGAAGATCAGATTTCAGCTGTCAGCAGATGAATTGAGTCTTGTGAAAGAAGTGTATGACAAACTAACAAAAGGTGAGATGATGCTGAAGTGTCTTGTTGGCAGAACCCAAAATCCAAATGAATCACTCCATTCCAGAAAATGGAGGATCTGTCCTAAACATAAAAATGCAAACAAGCCAATGCTGGATTTTGCCGCAGCTCAGGCAGTAGCCAACTATAATACTGGACATACAAACAGCTGCCTCGACTCCATCATGGGTATTCCAAGAACAAAAGCACTCCACAAGATCCTGAAGGAGCAAGACAGAAGAATGGACGTCGCCCCAAGAAAGAAAATGAGGAACAAGAGGTTACAGGAGGAGTTGGAATATGCAGCTGGGTCCTTCTGAGAACTTTGGAGCGCTGTTTCTCGAAATGTAAGTTTTTACTACATTTTACC
>CM035207.1:14527753-14641519 GCA_020233015.1 Callinectes sapidus | reverse complement strand
GATCTATTCCTGTATTTATGGTTCAATTTTCTTCATTTCTGTTTTGTTTTATTTGTCTGGAATTAGGCTATTAAACATATAAATAAATTCATTAGATTACTTTATATAAATATTCTTTAATGATTTTTTTAATCGCAAAAACTAGGGTAATTTTTAACACCTTTTTCGTCCTCTTACATTTGCTTGTTTAAAAGTAATATTTGACAATGTAACTTATACAATCTCTAGATAAATTCATTGGCTTTCAATTGGGAGTGCTTAAAAAGTTAAAATTCATATTTTGCAAGATCTATATTTTGTGACCCTATGTATTTTAACATAATTAATTTTTTTCTCCTTTTCTATTACAGGTATCGAGCTGAAACTTGGGGATAACACCAGTAGTATTAAGCACAAACTTCAATAAAATTTCCAAAATTCTACGATTATATTTACCCTACCACCCCCCCAAAAAAAAAATTGTTTCCTCCCTTAAATGAAGAGGTTGTTGCAGCAACCAATACACATATAAGTAAAGAAATGTTGGATAAATGAGAATATGGAGACTGGACACTACAAGCCCTGCTCAAACCCTGTATAACACAACTAGGTAAATGTAGACAAAGTTTTCATTTTGTAAACAATTTGATTAGAGCATGTGCATGTGTATTACATCATACATGCTCCCCTTCCAAGCCTGTAACCCCTTCCTTTCCCTGCCTCACTGCCATCTATGAGTGCCAAAAACTCTCCCTCAAAATATAAATATAAAATGTCAAATTTTTTCCATTTTATCTCCCTGTGCAATTTTCTGTCTATTGTTTTACTTTATAAGTTTTATTAACTGTTCAACCATGTAATTTTACATAGAAAAAAACATTGAAAAAACAGGTAAACATCTATTGTCTTGGAATGGATTAAAATTATTTATGTACATAATTTCCTAAGGGGAAAATTATTTTAATCCTCAAACATTTTGGTGATAGAACTACCAGTGCCTATAAATCAGGTCATTCATTCTAACCTTACCAAAACTTTAATTCTGAGCTTTGTGAGGGAGTCCATTGCAGGTTAGCTGTTACAGTATTGGGTGCACAATGTCTAAAACAAGGTAGACTACATCCAAAACTTAGTTGCTGATATCTAATACCAAGTATTGGGCCCACACACAGAAACACACACACTCCATAGAGGAAATATTCAACAATAAGTATATTAGCTTAGATGCCATTTTAACAAACCCCGTTTCCTAAAAACTACCACTCTCCGCAACGAGTCATCTTGATGGCTGGAAAGAACAGAAGCCCTTACACCCACATTATCAGATGAACACCAAGCACTACCTTCGTGAGCTCTTTGGAGAGGTCTCTTCCTTTCCCGGTAGTAGCAAACGCTCTCGGTGTGATTCTCTTGGAAGTGACCTCTCGTTTTGCAGTTGGTAATTGTGAAAATCAGACATTTAAAACTAGAGAACTAAAACGTTTTCACCATATTTTCGTATTGATAAGTATTCATTGCTTAAAATAAAGATGAATGATGTGTGAAATAATGATATACAGCAAGTTCAACAGAAAATGCTATGGTATCGCTTCAGTTGGTAGCCTGTGGCCTGTACCCACGCGAAAATCAAGCCCGCCGCCCGGACCCCGGTATAGTGGTTCAATTTTGTTTCAGGCTCCCTAGAAGATGGACATTCAACACTGCTCACGTTGATATTCTCCCATAAATAGGGTCGTTGCGACCTATTAGTAGAATTGGTTGCTGCCCAACCAATTCATAATTTGGAGTGGTTTACATAGAAAGAAGAAAAATTTATTCCTATCCCTCATTTCGGAAAAACTACATATATTATTTCATATCTGGATGCATTTCATAGAACTCTATCTAACATATCACTAAAAAAGTATTGTACGAAAGAATGTTAATGCTTAGCTGGGTGGTATTTAACGTGATAAGAAGTGAGGAGCACGTGATGCGAAGTGAGGAGTATTGTCAAGACAGGTGGTGAATCATACAGGAACAGTGCAATCTCTTAAAAGAAGGGAAACACATAAGAAAAGTGATTTCTAGAAAGGTCTGGAGTCTTGTATGATATCCATATACTTATTTCTGTCCTTCTGTACACCCTCCAATATATTGAGATGGTAAAACGTGTAAAATAAAAGAAAGGAGTTGACGAAGAGGTGGGGGTAGCCGCCCCTTTCACCAAGCTCCTCTCGCGCTCATCGAAGGGGGCAAATTTGACCTAAAATACATGGAGAGAGATTTCGGGATGAAGAGAGGAGAGAGTTTGATAATGCGGGTCTTAGTCTTTCTTCAGTGACGACGTTCTACGGTTCTTCAGGATTAGTCAGCTTTCTTAGTCAATGTACAAAGGATTTAAATAGACTGGCCGTTGTGTTGATTCTTGAGGTCACATTTCTTGCAGCTATATGTTCAGTGTTTTTCAGAATTTCCTCAGTGATTTCCAGTTTTATGTTCCCTTGATTCCTTTGAGGAACATGTGTTATTGGAACTCATTTCCTCTGGATTATGTCAAGTGCATCTTTGACAGTGTTTGCTGAGAAACATGTTTTCTATACTGGTATTATCGTTTCATTGTGCTCCAGTATTTTCAGTCTCAATGTTTTCGCCTGCTTCTTCCAGCAATTCCATTTGTATCGATGTTTTCTTAATGTTTCCTTCCTGGTGTGAGCTTGGAAACAGATTGTAGTGAGTTTCTCAAACCTGATTGGTTCATAAATGCATTTTAGCGATTCTCAGAGAAAAATACATGTTCTGCCTTGACCGGTGATCCATGTGTCAGTGTTTTCAGTGGTTTTTTCTTAGTACTTTGTTCCTGGTGCCATTCAGAAACAAAAGTTAAACCCGGTGGCCGGATGTGATTTTTGACCAATATATTTGAAATTCATGAAAATCACTTCTTTCGCTCACAGTGAGGGGAAGGGTCTGAGCTACCACGTGGATAATTTTTTTTCTGAAAATTTTAAAAATCAGCGTCTCTAGGACAAGATTTAAATGCCCCGCTATGTTGCGTCATCGCCACACACATACATCACCGTGTGGCATTGTTTGACTTTGTTATTTTGTGCATAGATTACGTTATAAATTATTTTCCTTTACCAAATTTTGCCACTTGACAACTCTCCTCTCTCTGCTGGGAGTGAGCGGGAAGTGGTGCTGTTGGGACTCAGTCAGTGCCTCTCCAGGCTTTGTTCAGGAGAGGTTTGTTGCACTTTGTGTTCCAAGCGTTTACCTCCATAGTCACATGTACGAGGTCCATTCAAAAAGTATCCGACCTTGGTCCATAAAAGGAAAAATAATTTACCATTCAGCAATTCATTTTTGTGGGAGTTGACGGCACCCTTACTGTGCATGCGTGGAAATTATAAAAGCTCTAGTGCGCGCCAATTCCCAACTGTTAAGGCTAAAGTGCAGACATCCAGCACACACCCTTCGGATTATCGTCCTTACGCAAAATGTCGGAGCGCATCGAGCAGTGCTACTGCATCAAATTCTGCCACAAGCTTGGTGATACGCAAGTGCAAACTATCCAGAAGATTCAGCAAGCTTTTGGCGATGAAGCCATGGGAATAACACAGATAAAGGAGTGGTATAACCGCTTCAAGCAGGGACAAACCTCAGTTGAGAGAGCAAGCCACGGTCTGGCAGGCCATCCACCAGCAGAAACAAAGAATTCATTGTGAATGTTCATCGAATAGTGGAGGACGACCGTCGTATAACCATCATCGAGATTGTTGGAGAAGTAGGAATAAGCCCAGGTTCAGTTCATACAATTTTAACCGAAGATTTGGCCATGCGACGAGTGTCTGCAAAATTTGTTCTAAAGTTGCTGGTGGAACAGCAGAAACAACTCCGCCTCGAAATTGCACAACACCTGCTTGACTGTGCTAACAGTGATTCTGACTTCAGGGGGTATCCAGGGTAAAAATGAAGGTTTTCGACCAAAAATGGGTTCTTAAGTTTCCCGCCTCAAAAAATCAAGTAATGTTCTGGCAACATCGTGTAAAAGTTTCAGAGCTCTAAGGCCCATTTAAAGACCTTAGATGGCGTTTAAAGGGACCCACGTGCTCAGCAGGAATTTAAATGACCGGGCCGCGATAGCCACGTGCTTCCTACACAGCCCTGGATGTTATTTTTTCAATAAAAAAATCGTGCAAAGTTTTGCTAACTGGCGAAGAATGGCAGCTACGATACCCAAGGGAGGGGAGCGTGATGGTACTCGCCGGCCTCAAGCCTCAGTAAATTAGGCTCAGTTGTCCTTGAGACATCATTAGAACGGGAGGTTGCCGTCCATGAATCACACTCCGTCCTCCTATAGCTGCCTAATCAAGCTCATTTATCATGACAAGGCCATCCAAGCTTCGCCAGAAAAGAAGGGAGAGTCTTCTCAATGCAAGATTAGCTCGAGGGAAGCCTAAAAACACGGAACAACATGCAGCTGCGACACACACCACGCCACCACCCCCTGCTCCACACACTCCACCACCACCACCACACGCTGCTCCACCCTCCACCTCCACCTCCGGTGCCGCTCAGAAACTCACTAGTGCACAAAAAAGGAAGAAGCTGTCACCCAGGATCAAAGAGTGCAAGAAATCTGTCTCGGAGAATATACTGATAAGGAAGGAAGATATCGTAAAGTTTTGTGAAGGTGTGGCGTGCAGCTGGTGCTACGAGTCACAGCTGCAGTGCAAGTTCATTCAACACCAAGTTGATGTCCATATGACAGTTACATGTGCACATTGCCACAGACAAGTGATAAACACTGCTCCTGATCCAGTAGTGTCAGAAAAGGTTCGCTACTTCCCAGTTACACTGATGTTAGTGTATCTAGTAATGCTGTTGGGTATCGGGTACAGTGGCATTGAGACGGTGTGCGGCATGCTGAGCTTGAAACATTTCACCTTTGAAACATATGTGCGATACTCTCAGTATGTGATAATGAAGGCTGTTGAACATACAAATGACATTCTAGTGGACAGTAGGAAGGCAGTATTCAAGTTTTATGCCGAGGAACTTGGCAGATATCCAGATGAAAACGGAGTACTAGACGTTGACTGCACATTTGATGGCTCATGGCACACACGTGGTCACACATCTTATCTTTCTGCTGCTGCTGCTATTGAAGTAAACACACACCTAGTCTTGGACTACGTGACACTGAGCAAGACATGTGTACAGTGTCGTAATCATCAGGCAGCCCGCACCAAGATGAAGATAACAGAAGAGGAGTATCAGGAGTGGAAAACAAATCATGAAGCAGTGTGCGATGTGAACTATGAGGGCACTTCAGGAGGCATGGAAGTTTCAGCAGCCATCACACTATGGAATAGATCACTGAAGCACAACATGAGGTATATGCTGTAAAGGATTGTAATGACAAAGAAGGTCCATATGGAAGTGACAAACGTATTGAGAAGTGGGAGTGCATAAACCATGTTGCTAAAAGACTCGGCACTGGACTTAGGAATCTTCGCAAAGATACTTATGTGGAAGTGCTTCAAAGTGGAAAAAAAAGAAGAAAGTCAGCTTTGGGAGGAAGGAATAGACTGACTGATAAAGTAATCGACAGACTGCAACATTACTTCAAACAGGCCATCAAAAGGAAGGTGAAGACAACAGAGAAGGAGATGAAGGATGAGATTATGTCATCCTTTTATCACTGCAGCTCATCAGACCAAGATCCCAAGCATGATCTCTGCCCTAGGGGTGAAGACTCCTGGTGTTTTTACCAGGCTGCAGTGTCAAAAGGGGAAACACCACCAAGCCACAGTGAAATGAAAATATTCTTCTCCTTACCACCTGAGCAACTGGACTTGGTGAAGAATGTCTACAACCGCCTCACATCAGATGAAATGATGAAAAGGTGCTTGCCAGGACTCACACAAAATCCAAATGAGTCCTTTCACAGCCGCATCTGGAAATACTGCCCAAAGCACTTCAACGCTACGAAGAGAAAGTTAAATTTCGCAGCAGCCGTGGCGACTGCAGACTACAATGTTGGCTACATCGCCAGTAATCTACACCAGCGTTTGGGTGTGATGTACACCCAAACCCTTCATGACCATCTTATAAAGAAGGATAAGACAATGGACAAACCACGGCCCAAGAAAATGAGAAACAGGCGTCTCCAGAGGGACATCTTCTACTCCCCGGGGGGCCACTAACTTCGAGCGGCGTTTTCTCAAAAGTAAGTTTTTTTTACTTCAAGCCATTATATCTCCACCATTTCTTGACCAATCATCTTCATTTTTTTTTACAGTAGTTTCCAATGTATGCGCTACATCGTCATCAAGCCAGATTTTCCTTTTGTTTGAACTATGTTAAGATATTAATATCTTAAAGATTACAATTTTGACAAAAAATCTTCGTTCTTTGTATTTTTTTTTTAAATTCACACAAAGTTTAAATGGAAAAATCACTTAGATGACATTGTAAAAAACATATCACACTATAGAAATACAGAATTTCATGGGGTTTGGCAGTTTCCTTTTAAAGTTATAATGGATAATGTGGAGGTATTCAATTTCGTTAAAAAATAATTTTTGAAAAAAATCTATTACTGATATCATCTTCATTTTGTTGCAGGATCATCGTACCATCAACATCTTCTTTCAATAAAATTTTCATTAGGATCAGATAATTTTTCATTACCCTTGGTCTAAAAGCCTGGATACCCCCTTCATGAAGACCATCATCACTGGTGATGAGACATGGGTGTATGGATACAACCCGGAAACAAAATTTCAGTCATCACAATGGAAGCATCGGACATCACCAAGACCCAAAAAAGCACGACAGGTTCGGAGCAGCGTCAAGGTAATGTTGACATGTTTTTTTTACTCTAGTGGTATTGTGCATCATGAATATGCACCACGACAAACAATTAGTAAGGAGTATTATCTGGTTATGAGACACCTTTGTGTGAAAGCCATATTTTTCAGTGGAAAATGTCTTTTTTTTTTTTGTGTGTGTGATATAAATTTGGGTAGCCACGCGGTCGTGGCGCACACCTGTGCCAGACACTAGAGCGTCTGGTGGCCTTTAAACTTTAAATGTCTACCATGCTCCGTGCTGGGTATTTAAACACATATTGTCACTCTTCTTTGTATATCTTCTTTTTCACCTTTTTTCTCCATTTTTTTTTCGTGATTTTATGTACTCATTGTACTGTACGATAGTTTTCACACTTGCTTTGTGAGTGAGTGGGGCGGCAGGCGTCGGCTGTGGCCCAGGCCCCTCAGTTATTGATTAGTGAGAGGAGACACCGCGCACGTCTTTCCATCTCCCACTTGTTGTTTTACATTACCCATTGATTTACGGCATTCTTTATTCTTGTGCTTCATCATGGGAAAACGCAAGAGAGGTGCAGTGACAAGGACCGAGAGCGCTAAGTGTGTGATGAAAGCTTACTGGGAAAGTAAGAGAGCCGCCACCGGTGTGGCAACACTGGCGACATCAACTGAGGGAATAACAACAGCACGTATCGGAGAGGAGAGGGAGATTCAGGAGACAGCTGCTGCCCACCGACTCAGACTATTATCGGGTAAACTCGGTGATGATGAAGGCGGCAGTGATGATAATGCCCTGGTGGTGATCTCAGTTGGTAGACTGAGAGAACTTTTGAGCAGAAACACTTGTGATATCTGTGGTGAGCAGGCACAGACAGATATCAAAAGGAAATATTTTGACTGCGAAGTGAAAGTGAAGTGTGTGGCATGTGACTTAGTGTTGTGTGACAGCAAGCCACGGAAGGCAAATATTGGAAACTTTCCCGAAGCTAACAGTGTGTTGGTGTTCCACAGCATCACTAATGGCTATGGAAAAGCTGGCCTCTCCAGGCTTGCAGCTGTCTTCGGAACAGTGGACATGCCGCAGTCTGTGTTTATGAACTATGCCAATGCCTTCTATTGTGCCATGGATAACTTTTATAAAGAACAACAAAACATTGTGTTGGAAACTGTGAGGGAAGTGCACACCAAGCAGAATACTACAGCTAATAAAACAGAAATGGGTGTTAGTTATGATGGCACTTGGATGACCCGTGGCCATAAATCACACATGCAAGCAGGATTTGTCATTGAAATGACCACAGGATTTGTGTTGGACTTTCATGTGATAAGCAATTTTTGCAAATCCTGCTCAACAAACAGGAGCCGGAAAACTAAAGAGAGTTTTGAAGCCTGGCAAGAAACAGTGCATGCAGGCAAGTGTCAGGCCAACTTTGATGGCTTGTCTGGGAAAATGGAGGCAGAGTGTGCTGTGCAGCTGTGGGGGCACTCCGAGGACATTGGCTTCCGCTACACGACATTCCTAAGTGATGGTGACTCTAGTGCATACACATCTGTCACCAAAATGAATGATGGAGAAGGCCCCTACAGTGTAAAAGTTGTAAAAGAAGAGTGTGTGAACCACGTCAAGAAAAGGATGGGGACACGCCTTCGGAAACTGAAAGAACAGCTGAAAGAAGAAACAGTCACCAAGACGGGAAAAGTCATCAAGAGGAGTGCTATCAGTGGCAAGCACCAACTTACAGATAAGCAAATAGACGCCTTCCAGCGCTATTACGGAAAGGCTATCAAGGACAGAGTGGGAACAGATGTCTTGACAATGAAACTGAAAGTCATGTCTGGATTCTGGCATTCTATATCCAGAGATGGAGAAGGCAACCACCACCATATTCGCTGTGACCCATCGTGGTGCATTTTCAAGCGAGCAGTGATCAACAACAAACCAATGCCCTCACACAACACCATGAAGCACTACCTCAGGCTGGATAAAAAGTATGAAGATCGTGTGAGGTAAGTCTTTCTCGACTTATCAGCCCCAGCCCTGCTTGATCGCTGCTTGAAAGGACAAACACAAAACAGAAATGAAAGCCTTCACTCCAAGCTGTGGATCCACGTCAACAAGGCAAAGTTTGCTGGCCTAAAAAGGGTACGATTTATGGCTCAGTTCACAATACTGGAGCACAACATCGGATATGAACACAACAGATTTATTGCCTCAGTAGGTTTTCTATCAACCACACAGGCAGCAACAACAAAAAGGAAGATGGATAAAGCCAGGATTTCTCCACAGCAGCCAGCTAAGAAGAGAAAGACCAGAAAAGGCCCACTGTCTGCAGATTATCAGCCAGGTGGCTTCGACAGCTAGGCCTCCATAGGCCTAACCTGGCAACAAAGAGTTGGGTGGTGCCCAATGATACCCTTCCCTCTCAGGGACTAATATTTTGTCTTTTATAATACATATATGCACACCTATATGTATTATAAAAGACAAAAGGGGACCAGGTGCCAAAATATATTTCAAGGAAAATCAAGAATGGGCACATTTTCCCCGTATAGTTACCCGAGATGACGCTGAAAGAACTTCCTTTGAAATCAGAACTCTTGAACATCATCAGAAGAGTCAGGCAAGTAAGAAAACATATTTCTGTTGCTCTAGAAAACATCTTTGTAGCGTACATTGTCACCTAAACATAAAAGTGCGTTTTTCTCAAAATGAACATTTTTGTGCATTTCATTATATATCTCGACAACTAATGGGGCGATTTTTAATTTTTTTGTATCATAACACTCAGCAAAGACATCTCTTCAAAATTCACCTTTTGAAATTTTTAAATTCATCAGCTCTTAAGTTCGGTGATTTTTTTTCTGTAGTTTTTACAGAAAAAAAATTTGCTAAAATTGATTTTTAATTTTGTGCTCTTATATTTGCGATATTAAAAATTCTAATGGTTAATATTGTTCCTTTGGGTGTCTTTCAACTCTCACACAAAGGATATTCTTCTACTATGAATACTTTTCAGTGAATAAGAATTTTTCTGTGCATATGTAAAAAATTTTGATTTTTTTTTTTTTTTCGATAGGTTAAAAGTTTTGCACTTGCTTTGTGAGTGAGTGGGGCGGCAGGCGCCGGCTGTGGCCCAGGCCCCTCAGTTATTGATTAGTGAGAGGAGACACCGCGCACGTGTTTCCATCTCCCACTTGTTGTTTTACATTACCCATTGATTTACGGCATTCTTTATTCTTGTGCTTCATGGGAAAACGCAAGAGAGGTGCAGTGACAAGGACCGAGAGCGCTAAGTGTGTGATGAAAGCTGGTGCTGGTAGAGGAGATGATGGTGGTAGTAGTGGTGCTGTTGGTGGTGATAATCTCGGGTCAGCCGGAGGAGGTGATAGGCACGCCGCTACAGGTGGTGAGTCAGGCAGTGAAGAAGCATGAATTTTGTCTTCATGTGAAGCCCCTTGGTGCCATCTTCTCACAGGCAACTTGCTCAGCACATTCTTCTTTTTCTGAAGATGTCGCCTCTTATAGGTCATTCTACAAAAGTGGCTGTGCGAGGTCCATTCAAAAAGTATCCGACCTTGGTCCATAAAGAAAAGATTTGTGTACATTTCAAAACTTTTATTTAATCACCTTCAAAGTACTCCCCTTGGGAGTGCCCACAGCAGCGACTGTTTCTACGCTTGTCAAGAGTGGTCAAGAATTATCCGTATGGAAGAATGATCCTTGCAATGCAGATGTTTGGGATGTTGAAGGGGCTCTAGGTCAACTACAGATCAAACCACGCCCTAGATACACTCCAACTTTCATACAGCCGGGAACAGGTGAAGTCTTCAACATCAGGATCCCTCAACCAGGTAACAGTAAACACTATTGGGGCAAGGCGTCAGCTGAGACCATGAACGTTTACCAGCACAAGTGTCATCCACGCATCTTCTACGCGCGCATAGCCACTGATGTGGCCTACACAAAAGGCACAGGAGATGAGATTTGGGATTTGAAGGATATCAAGCCCAAGGATGCAAGTCACCCAACTGCTAATCTCTTGGGGTGGAGAAAGGCAGTGCAATTGACTGAAGCACAGCTGAACATCCTGGAACAGAGTGACCACACAAAAGGAGACCTTCACTTTTACCGTAACTTCGAGTTACTCACAAGTGTATCCCAGGCACTTGAGAGGCTGGAGCACAAAACCAAGATGTGTTACAAACAATGTGTCCCAACCAGCATCTGGCTCAATTGTGCATTCTATGAGCCAAGAGCTGACTGAGTTAGTCAAGACTCAGGAGTTTGACCCTGACCTACAGTACACTGAGTACAGCAAACTCATTGGATACAGCGAAGTACATCACACCACATCAGCCTGGAGTGCAGCCATGACATTCCAGTTCAGGGTTGTCACAACATCAAGATCATGTTTTCGTTTCTCAAGTGCCCGTATGTCAACCTGTTGCATCCTGTGTTGTGTCTGCCTCTCATCCAGATGTCTTGCTTCAGGATGGAGTTAGCCGTCCTTCTTCCGTGGGACAAGGTGAGTGCCTTAAGTCCTGCTCCCTTCATCAGATGTCGGGAAAGGGTTAACTTTGGTCCGGCCGCCCTGACGAGTGTAGCCAGGGTGGCTACCAGACCTTCTGTTTGTTGTCCCACGGTGGGCTCAAGCCAATCTTCACCTTTTGAGCAGGTGATTCATTGCCCCTTGAGCGCCCATCGCCAGTGTAAGTCGATGGGTGCCTCAGTTTGTTCGGCTCCAACAGTGGAAGTTGGGCTGGACCCAGGTCCTAGTTTTTCAAGGGCCGCTGTTGGCTCGGGCCGGGAGGATATGGGGGAATGCTCGTCAGTTTCTCCCTGGCAATGGAAGCTGGCAGAGGGTGCGGTAAGTTACACCCTGACAATGGATGTCGGGGTGGGCCCCAGTGCTGCGGTTGAGAGCCAGGCTGCAGGCACGAGCATTCCTTCCCCCTCCTTGGTTGTGGAGGATGAGATTGAGGAGCAGGAAGAACGGGACAGTGTTGCTGGGAATGCTCCCTTTTCTACAGGTGAGGATTCTCCCCCCTTTCGCAATCTTATTGCAAGGGTGCGGGAGTTTTTAGGACTGCCTGAGCCCTCTTCTCATCCCTCCATGCTGCAAACTGAGGTCGAGCGTGCCTCGGGGGCTTTGCGGCTGGTTCCCCCCCCCTTGGTACTCCCTCGTTCTCCCCTGGCTCATGAGGTACGCAGGAAGCAAGAGGAATGTTCTCTGCGTAACCTCGGTGCAGCTTCCACCAGGCTTTCCTTACCCCACAGGTGGGGTCTCAGGGTGGATAGATGGTACACGCCCGAAGGCTCTTCTGGCGGTGCCGTACCCCTGAATGAAGAATTGCAGCACCTGGCCAACTCTAACAACTTGTCTGTGTCCATTCCGTGACATCTGGCTACACAGACTGAGGGTGTCCTTAGTGGTATAATGGACATTTCCTCCTGGATGGATCAGGTGTTAGGTGCTTTCGCAGGCATGGCTTCAGAGGCTACACAGGAGGTTTTTGATTGCCTAAATGCCCTGGCTAGGGCAAATGGGAAGACTCTCCGTTACGGCTATGTGCTTCCATTTCTGAGGTACCCTCCTCTGTCAGGATCTCCAGTGGAGTTTCCTTCATATGCGATAGGGACAGAGAAGTACAGTGCGCCGAGTTTGGCAGTTGCGGGGATGATAGAGAAAGGGGATGGTAGAGAAAGGGGCCATAGAGCCAGTGTTGGATGGTTGGGCAGGGTTTTATGCCCGAGTGTTCTTGGTGCCCAAGGTGACAGGGGGGTTGGCGGCCGATAATCGATCTGTCAGTTCTCAACACGTTTCTGGCAGTACCTCACTTTCAGATGGAAACAGTGGCCTCTGTCTTGGAGTCCATGACCGAGGGAAATTGGATGGTTTCCTTGGACCTGAAGGATGCTTACTTTCAGGTCCCCATTCATCCTCGTTCACGCAAGTTCCTCAGGTTTGTTTGGCAGGGCCAGGTTTTTCAGTTTCGAGCCCTATGTTTCGGACTCGCGTCAGCTCCTCAGGTTTTTACCAAGGTGATGGCTCCTGTTTCTGCTTGGGCTCATTGCCACGGCATTGCACTCCGCCGCTATTTGGACGATTGGCTCATTTCAGCTCCCTCAAGGACTCTCTGCATAGACAGTGCCAAGGCCCTTCTTCTTCTTTGTTCTCGGCTGGGGATTCAGGTCAATTTGGCCAAGTCGGATCTGCTTCCCGGCCAGCGGAAGCAGTTTCTGGGAATGGTGCTCGATTCTCAAGTGGCCTTAGTTTTTCCATCTCCAGACCGTGTGCATCGTCTTCACAGCACTGGCGGTGCTTTGAGAGAAAGTATCTATGACAAAGTGTTGCTTATTCTACCTTCATGAAATGCATGTTTTTGTTGCTAATATTATGTTTGTACTGCAGGTACATCCTCATCAATACCGTCTCAGATGTTTTATGGGGGTAATGATCGACCTCATGACACTCTTGCCACAAGTGATGTAGATGAGGACGATGATCCAGACTTTTCTCCAACTGAGGATGACAGTTCAGGTTTGTAATGTTTTTGTTTTCTTTCTATAACACGTGTAAATGAGGCGTTCAGAATAGTAGTGACGTAAGCGCCACATCTGGCGGTTTGGAGTTATTGGTACCATTGTCTTGCCCCATCCTTCCTCTGTCTGTAGCAGTACACGTGGTGTCAGAATTCGACTCGCAACAAGGTCGAAATCCGGTTTGAGCGGAAGGGTCTGGTCGGCCTTATTGCCGTCACCCAGAACTTAACCTCGGGCACAGCTCGCAGTAACGTATCTCCACGGACAGAAGACGCGGCGGGAGCGGGCCAATGGGAGCGCGTAGATTCGTTACGTGACTGATGACGCGCCCGCTCCCGACCACTGAGCGCGCGGTGTTCCTCTGACGTCACAGCCCTTCCTCCTCCACCCCGCCACCACGCACCAGTCTATCTTAATCACCACCCACGCGGATTATTACCCAGCATTATTCTCGATTATTTTTTTTTTCTGTGTGCGTCCCACGTGCCTTGGAGTCATCATGAGTGACACAGAGGGGAGTGTGGATGACCCTGGAGTGCCCCTGGCTAGGAATACAGGGCACGAGTGGCGAGTAATAGAGGTAAAGAGGAAGAGAAATTCTGGTGAGGGATACACGAGTCGTATGACTGGCCGACATGTTGCTCCCCGCTGTGTGGGCGCTGCGTGTGGTGATGGCTGTTTTGACACTGTTACTATGCCTATTATTAATATATTGCACCAGCAGTTCTGGGCAATTGGTGATTTTGGCTTACAGAATGCATACATTCAGAAAAATGTGCATCTTATGCCTGTGAAGAGGCGGCGTTCTGTACAGAACCCGACAGCAGCCAGCCACCGTAACTTTACTCGCACGTACAAGCTTACGCACGCCAGTGTTACGTACTCCTTGTGTCAGAAGGGCTTCCTTGCAGTTTTGGGCATCTCAGAGACTCGCCTTAGGACTGCCCTGAAGGCTGTGTCCGTCACTGGCTGTCCTCGACAAGACCAGCGCGGGCGGCGTAAACCCGGTGCCCGCCGCATTCCACCTGAAGTTGCAGCACGTGCTGTGGAGCATATTCTCAGCTTTCCAACAGTGTCGAGTCACTACACCCGAGCCAAGAGTCCTTACATGCGGTACCTGGAAGGTCATCTTAATGTGAGGAAAATGTACCGGCTTTACCTGCTGTGGATGGAGGAGCATTACCCTGAGGAGCCGAGAGTGAAGAGTAGTTACTACCGCATGAAGTTCAAGGGGCTTCGCTTGGGGTTTCGCCCACCTATGAGTGACACCTGCTCCAGGTGTGATACCCTGAAGGTGGCTATAAAGAGCGCCGGTCCAGATGAGGTGCAGGGACTAAGAGACAAGAAGAAGGAGCACGTGAAGAAAGTGAAGGAAGGCCAACGTTTAATGAAGAAGCTGGCCAAGGATATGGACGACAACACCAGGTGCATCTGCCTCGACCTTCAGCAGACCTTACCTGTACCGAGGATGTCAACGAGTATCGCTTACTACCAGAAGAAACTTTGGATGTACAATTTGTGTATTCATGACCTTAAAAAGAAAGTGAGTCAGTTTTTTGTGTGGGACGAGGTTAATGGTGGGCGTGGTAGTTCAGAGATTGCATCTTGCATTTTGCTGTGGTTGAACAGTGAGTGGGCTCGTGGAGAGACCTTTACAGTGCTTAACCCATAAACTGCGACATACATCATATGATGTGGCTTCGACAAACTGCGACATACATCATATGATGGAATCGCTTTTTTGATTTTCCCGCGGTATATAGGGAGGTCGTATGGTGTCACAGGCCACCTGGTGGCCCTTCCCAACTATCAGCGTCCCAGCCCGCGCTTTTGGTGCTGTAGGCCTACCACCCACGCCTCAGTTCTCACTGATCCACCATGGAGGGTGCCCGCTCTTCGTCCTCAGGCATGCGCGATCCCCGTCCTTCTACCTCAAGTGCACAGTCTCGTGCACGTAGAAAGATTACATATACACCTCTACATAATATAAGTGATTCTGAAAGTGATGTGGATGATCCTAGACCTAAAAAAGTGAAAAAAACTAGAGAGAAGGGAAGTGGTGGTGCAGCAACAAGTGAGGTGAAGGATATTTTACCTAGTGATCATGAAGATAGTGACAGTGAGTGGGATGAGAAGAAAGTGAAAGGAAAAGGAAAAGGCAAGGGGAAGGCTGTGAAACAGGTGAAGAAAAAGGAAATGCGAAGTGGTGGAACAAAGGCGCGCATTGTGGGCAGTGATAAGGCAGACTCACTCACCACACGTGACTCACGCGCGACTACCACCACTACTACCACCACCACCACTACCACCACCGCCGCTCCATCATGTACCCCAGCTAAACCCAAGAAAAAACCTCCTTTGGCTAATTTGACTCCTTCTAAATTTGGACCACTACTTTTTGCTGTTGATGATGATGATGTTTCATCACTGTCAAGTTATGGTGATGGATGGGACTCGGAAAGTGCTGGGGAGTCGCGTGGGGGGAGTGTTGAGAGTGAGCGAAGCATTCTGAGCATGAGTGATAGTGACGGTGATGATGAAAATGATGATATAAGGGATGCAACTCTACATACTTTTGTGTGGACTGACGGTAAAGATTTTGAACCTGATATTCATGATTTTGATAACCGTGAATCAGGTATGACAAATGAATGGCCACATGATGAAAATGCAAGTGAAATTGATTACTTTGAATCATATTTTGATGATAATATAATGGGATGTATTGTGAACGAGACTAATAAGTACTATGCTTATAAAGTGGCAACTGAAGTGTTTACACCAAGATCTCGTGTACATAAATGGAAAGACACCACCAAAGAGGAGATGTATGTGTTCTTCGGACTCATGTTACTCATGCCTCTGTGTAAGAAACATGTGATAAGTGATTATTGGAAGAATGACCCTCTCATACCCACTCCATTATTTCCCAAATTTATGACACGAGACCGCTTCCTCCTACTACTTAGATTCATTCATTTTGCTGATAACTATTTTCCAAACGAAGGTGACAGACTGTGGAAAGTGAGGAAAGTATTCACCATGATATGTGAAAACTTCCGGAAGTTTTTTTACCCTTTTCGGAAGCTTGTGATAGACGAGAGCTTGGTGTTATTCAAGGGCAGACTTGTATTCAAGCAGTACATCCCTAGTAAACGACACCGTTTTGGGATCAAGTTATTTGTACTCTGTGATTGTGAGACAGGCATTGTCCTTGATATGATTGTGTACACAGGTACAGATGTTGATGTCCCCAAAGACCCCCACCTTGGTACTTCTGGGGCAATTGTAAAGAAGCTAATGGCTCCATATATGGGAAAGGGACACATACTTTATACAGACAATTGGTATACGTCTCCTAAATTGTGCATGTTTTTACACGCAAACAATACCAGCTCGTGTGGAACAGTGCGAAAAAACAGAAAACATGTGCCTCCATTCCAAAGAAAACTCGATCGTGGTAGTGTTGAACTGAAGAAATCTGGAAAAGTGTTGGCAATAAATTGGCATGACAAGAAGGAAGTGACTACTCTGACGACGCTACACAAGAGTGAAATGAAAGACAGTGGAAAAGTGTACCATGATACACACCAGCCAAAACTAAAGCCTGATGTAATCCTTGACTATAATGAAAACATGAGGCTAATTGATAAGAGTGATTGTCAGCTGAGTGGAGTTGAATGTCTCAGGAAAACCGTAACATGGTATCTCAAATTCTTCTTTCACACATTAGATGTCACAGTTCTGAACTGCTATAATGTCTACATGGTGAAAACTGGAAACAGGTTGAAGTTACGCGAATTTCAGTATAATCTTGTGTACCAGATTCTGGAGAAGTACGGTCATCCTACTACCAGTCAAAGAGGGCGACGTGTAAAGCATGTTCCAGACAGGATGATGGGCAAGGAGTATCATGAGAGACACTTCCTGGATTCCACACCCATGAAGGGGGGAAGAAAGAAACAAATTGAGTGCTATGTGTGCAAAAACACCACAAAACGCGAAAAGAAAAGGCGGGTTGTCAGTAGTTGGTGTGCAGAGTGCGAAGTAGGTCTGTGCATTGGCCAGTGCTTTGTGGACTACCACTCAAAAAAAGTATTCTAAATAACAAAGTGATGTATTGTAAATATGTAAATACTATAGAAAATAAGTACACTTGTTTCCTCACAATAGTTCATAAGGCAGTATGTAATAAATAAATGTAGAAAATAAGTCAAAAGTGCTCAATAATAATATAAATAATACATAAAAGGATAAAATATCGCTCGTTCGCAACACACTCTCCTACTCATCCCCACGCACCTGAGACTCGCCCACTCGCATAACATACCTGGGATCTCACTGTCGCCGGTAGCATAAACATGCTACTTTGATGCCTCACTACAGCACAATCAAGGTAAATACATAATTCATACTGGTTATTCTTACTATTTTTTTATGTATTCGTTTATATTATAACACATAATTTTATTCCTGAAGCCCTTGTACTCTCCCAACATCCTCTGAATTCACAACTCCGAGCTAATAATTTAGGCTAATATACACATTTTGACAACTCACTACGCAACAACTAATATATATACAGCCTTTATACTATGTTATCTTACTTATTCTTATGTTTTCTTTCGGTTTATGAGACAAAAATATAATTTCGACACCCATACGCTCACTCAACATCCTTTGAACTCTCACATCTGGTCAAATTCGGTTGCTAAAATACACGACTTTGACGACTCACTACGCAACAACTAAAGGTCACAATGGGTCTCATACCTTGTTTTCGTACTACATTTGATGTTTTCTAAAAAAAAATAAAAAAAACTTCGTTTTTTTTTCACTTTGTAGGCTCATAACTCCGAAACCAAGCTTTACAGAGATGGCATACTTGCTGTACTTACGTATTTTAATATATTTTATAAATCTGTAAGAGAAAATTTCGATTTTGGAAACTTTTTTTTTTACCCCCCAGCCGACTGGATAGAAATACCGATTGCCGCAGTTAACGGGTTAAGATTGTGTCTGATAACTGCGGTGGGCAAAACAAAAATATTAACCTTTTGCTTAGTTACCTGAGATTGATCCACAGCGGCCGCTTGGCCAACATTGAACACTATTACCTGGTACCTGGCCACAGCTATATGGCCTGTGACAGGGCATTTGGTAATATTGAAAAGACCATCAGAGCAACAGGTGATGTTTATGATTTTAGAGGTTACTGCCTTGCCATTGGTGCCTCAAGGGTTGAGCGGCAGAAGGTGAATGTACTCAGAATGGGGCACTTCCTCAATTTTGATGTTCTGCAGAAGGAGGTCACTGTACGGCGCCCACAGGCTCCTTACAAGTTCATGGAGGCCCGTCGCTTTTCCCTGAGCAGCAAGTTCCGGCAGGGTTACTACGTGGGCATGGAGTATGAGGGTCCCCTTGGCACTGTTCGTCTCAGGAAGGGCACTGCTATCAAGAACCCTGAGTCATTCAACCTCTCCCGTATTGACCTGCCACAGAAGTACTCTGCTCCACGTCTTCTGAAGCCTGGGAAGGTTAAGTGCCTACGCACCCTCTTGAGCTACATCCCTCCTATTCATAGCCGCTACCTGCAGTTCATCATTGACCAGCAAGAGGAACTAGTACAAGGAGGGAATGGTCATGAAAGTGACGAGGGAGAAGAGGATGTGGATGGGGACCTGGATGAACACCTCGACTACGATGAAGAGGCAGACAGTGGGGCGGGGGGGATGGCCGTGGGTGCCTTGCCCTCCACCTCCTCCCAGTAACCCCTCCCCCACATCATCATCATCATCACCATCATCTTCAGCATCATCGGATTCAGCATCATCGCCATCTTCATCGTCATTCATCAGGATCTTCTGCCTTCATCATCAATGGTAATGTACTGATTGTGATTTTGTATTATTATTATTATAATGTTATGCATACGTAAAAAAATGCAATTATTATGGCAACACTGAATGCGAGCGATATTAATGCTTAACAATAATGGTCAAAGTATCATGGTTTCACACTTACTTGGCAAAATGTGATTGTGAGTTTTTTTTGTGTTGTTTTTTTCGAAAAAAAAAGAGAAAAACGCAGTTATTATGGCAACACTGATGATAAATTTAATGTTTTACACATGGGATACAAAGCCCTAGTCATAAGCTTCAATTTAAGACCAAGTTGAGCTTCCTAGCTCTTTCCAAAAAAAAGTTATCACAGTGTGAATATTGCCAAACTTTAACTGCGTTTTTCTCCTATTTTGTTTTTTGGCACTTACGTCACTACTATTCTGAACGCCTCAAATATTATTATATATAAGAGATTTTGTACGTGCACCACGTAGTGTAGTGGTAGCACGCTCGGCTCACAACCAAGAGAGCCCGTGTTCGATTCTCGGGCGTGGCGAGGCAAATGGGCGAGCAAAGTCCTCGATTTTGGTCGAAAAAAAACAATATTTAGAGAAAAAGCGTCATTTGAAAAGCCGTGGCCTTCGTACACCTGGTCCGCACCGCTACCAGGCGTAACAGCAACTCCTGGCCTTTAAAAATTAAAGGTCCACTACGCTACGCAGCGGGCATTTAATTTTTATTTTCCTGTTATCTTTGTTTATCTCCAGTTTCTATTGTTTTTCACGTATTCTTTTCGTTTTTTTTATGCACCATGGTACTGTACGATACTTTCTCTCTTCCCTGCTACCACGCTCTCACACAGCAACAAGCCAGTGTATTCCTACGCTGTTGTGAGCACACACGTACGCATCAGTTTGTTTACTTTCCTTGCTTTTACTGCTCTCTAGATCATATTTTTATCGCCTGAACTATGCCGAAGCGTAAGAGAAGCACTGAGCGTTTGGCTGAGGCCCAAAGGAAGCAAATGAAGGCTCATTGGCATAGAGATAGAGGTGAAAATGTGGAAGCGAGTACTGCTGGGCCACACACATCTGCCGCTCTCACACATTCCTCACCGCCACCACCACCCTCCTCGCCGCCACCACCACCCGCCTCACCACCACTGTCACCACGTGTCGATGAATCACAGATCTCAGCAGCTGCTCGCAGGAATGAACTTTTGTCTGGGAAAGTGACTGCCACTAGTGAAGTAAATGAGGACAATGCACTTGTGGTAATATCTGTGATGCGACTCAAGGAACTTCTCAGTGGAAAAAAGTGTGATTCTTGTGGTGAGGAGATGGAAAGTAACATTACACGTATGTCCTTTGACTGTGAAGTGACCGTGAAATGCAACAAGTGTGATGTGGTTTTGTGTGAAAGCAAGCCACGAAAGTCAAACTTTGGTAATCTCACTGAAGCCAACACTATCCTCACATATCACAGCATCAGTAATGGGTATGGACGAGCTGGCCTCTCTAAGCTTTCCGCTCTCTTTGGCAACAGTGACTTGAGTGCCTCCCGTTATATGACTCGCGCAAATTCACTATATGGTGCCATGAATACCTATTATAAAGACCAACAGAAATTAGTACTCGAGAGCATCCGTGAAAATAACAAAGTGGAAGAGAGTGGACTAATTCAAACAGGTGTGGGATTTGATGGCACCTGGCTCACTCGCGGACATAAGTCCCACGTCGGGGCAGGTTTTGTGCTTGACATGGACACAGGTTTTGTGCTTGATTATGAAGTGCTCAGTAACTTTTGTCATACCTGCGCATTACAAAAAAATAAGTTGAAAAACCCCAAAGACTTTGAAAAATGGCATATGACAGTGCACAGAGGAAAGTGTCAGGCCAACTTCCAAGGCTTATCAGGTAGAATGGAGACAGAGTGTGCTGAAAGGATATGGGGGCATTCCGAAAGCCTGGGATTTCAATATACAACTTTGAGTGACGGTGATTCCAGTGCTTTCACTGCCGTTACCAACATGAACAATGGGAATGGCCCCTATGATGATGTTCCAGTTACAAAGGAAGAGTGCATCAACCACGTCCAAAAACGGATGGGGACACGGCTCAGGAAGCTAAAGGAAGAACTAAAAGAAGAAAAAGTAACCAAGACTGGAAAAGTGATAAGGAAGAGTGTCATTGGAGGAAAACACCAGCTCACAGACCGCCAAATAGATGCTTTCCAGAGTTATTTTGGAAAGGCAATCCGAGACAGTGTGGGCACAGATTGCCTGACAATGAAACTGAAGATCATGTCTGGCTTCTGGCACGCCATATCTAGAGATGGGGAGGGAAACCACCACCATGTACACTGCGACTCGTCGTGGTGTATATTCAAGAAAGCGCGGGAAGACAACCAGCCTCTGCCCTCACATAGCCACATGAGAAATTACCTAAGGATCGACAAGAAATACGAAGACCGTGTACGGGCTGTATTCTGCAATCTGTCCTGCCCAGCTCAGCTTGAGCGATGCCTGAAGGGCCACACCCAGAACCGGAACGAAGGCCTACACTCCAAGCTTTGGCTGCACCAGAACAAAGCAAAGTTTGCAGGCCTGAAGCGGATTCAATTCATGTCACAGCTTACCATTCTAGACCACAACTTTGGATACGAATTGAATACTTTCATGTCCTTCTTAGGCTTCCACTCTACTGAAACAGCCACAAAGATCAAGAGGAACTTTGATAAAGCAAGAGTGTCTTTACTGAAAAAGAAGAGCAAGAAGATCAAGAAAGCACCAGGAGAGAGTGTAGACTACCAGCCAGGTGGCTGGTAGTCTACACTCTCAGCTCAGCCAGGTGACCTAATCACCTGGCTGAGGTGAGTCAACCTGGCTACATTGAGTTGGGTGGCGCCCAATGACACCCTCCCCTTTGAGGGACTAGTATTTTGTCTCTCATAATGCATATAACCATTCAAGAATGCATTATAAGAGACAAAAGGGGACCAGGTGCCAAAATCAACTTCGTGGAAAATCACACCTTCCCCTCAGAGATGACCTGAGGTGACCTAATGAAGCTGCCTTGGAAATTCAAACACTTGATCATCATCAGAATAGACAGATAAGAAAATACACATAGTTTTGTTACATTTGAAAACATACGTCTATTTTTCATTGTCACCGAAACATAAAAGTGCATTTTTCTCAAAATGAAGATTTTCATGTTATTCGTCTCAAAACTCGAGTTGTATTAGAGCAATCAAAATAATTCTTGCAGCATAATGCTCATAGCTACTTGCTCTAAAAGACTGCTTATTGGTTTTTTAAAATTTTGAGGCACATAGGATCTATGGTTTTTTTTCCGTTTTTTTTTTTTTTTTTTTTTTTTTTTTTTTTTTTTTTTTTTTTTTTTTTTTTTTTTTTTTTTTAATGGCTTGAATTTACTTTTGTGTTGTGCGCTTATTATTTGAGGCGTTCAGAATAGTAGTGACGTAAGCGCCACATCTGGCGGTTTGGAGTTATTGGTACCATTGTCTTGCCCCATCCTTCCTCTGTCTGTAGCAGTACACGTGGTGTCAGAATTCGACTCGCAACAAGGTCGAAATCCGGTTTGAGCGGAAGGGTCTGGTCGGCCTTATTGCCGTCACCCAGAACTTAACCTCGGGCACAGCTCGCAGTAACGTATCTCCACGGACAGAAGACGCGGCGGGAGCGGGCCAATGGGAGCGCGTAGATTCGTTACGTGACTGATGACGCGCCCGCTCCCGACCACTGAGCGCGCGGTGTTCCTCTGACGTCACAGCCCTTCCTCCTCCACCCCGCCACCATGCACCAGTCTATCTTAATCACCACCCACGCGGATTATTACCCAGCATTATTCTCGATTATTTTTTTTTTCTGTGTGCGTCCCACGTGCCTTGGAGTCATCATGAGTGACACAGAGGGGAGTGTGGATGACCCTGGAGTGCCCCTGGCTAGGAATACAGGGCACGAGTGGCAAGTAATAGAGGTAAAGAGGAAGAGAAATTCTGGTGAGGGATACACGAGTCGTATGACTGGCCGACATGTTGCTCCCCGCTGTGTGGGCGCTGCGTGTGGTGATGGCTGTTTTGACACTGTTACTATGCCTATTATTAATATATTGCACCAGCAGTTCTGGGCAATTGGTGATTTTGGCTTACAGAATGCATACATTCAGAAAAATGTGCATCTTATGCCTGTGAAGAGGCGGCGTTCTGTGCAGAACCCGACAGCAGCCAGCCGCCGTAACTTTACTCGCACGTACAAGCTTACGCACGCCAGTGTTACGTACTCCTTGTGTCAGAAGGGCTTCCTTGCAGTTTTGGGCATCTCAGAGACTCGCCTTAGGACTGCCCTGAAGGCTGTGTCCGTCACTGGCTGTCCTCGACAAGACCAGCGCGGGCGGCGTAAACCCGGTGCCCGCCGCATTCCACCTGAAGTTGCAGCACGTGCTGTGGAGCATATTCTCAGTTTTCCAACAGTGTCGAGTCACTACACCCGAGCCAAGAGTCCTTACATGCGGTACCTGGAAGGTCATCTTAATGTGAGGAAAATGTACCGGCTTACCTGCTGTGGATGGAGGAGCATTACCCTGAGGAGCCGAGAGTGAAGAGTAGTTACTACCGCATGAAGTTCAAGGGGCTTCGCTTGGGGTTTCGCCCACCTATGAGTGACACCTGCTCCAGGTGTGATACCCTGAAGGTGGCTATAAAGAGCGCCGGTCCAGATGAGGTGCAGGGACTAAGAGACAAGAAGAAGGAGCACGTGAAGAAAGCGAAGGAAGGCCAACGTTTAATGAAGAAGCTGGCCAAGGATACAGACGACAACACCAGGTGCATCTGCCTCGACCTTCAGCAGACCTTACCTGTACCGAGGATGTCAACGAGTATCGCTTACTACCAGAAGAAACTTTGGATGTACAATTTGTGTATTCATGACCTTAAAAAGAAAGTGAGTCAGTTTTTTGTGTGGGACGAGGTTAATGGTGGGCGTGGTAGTTCAGAGATTGCATCTTGCATTTTGCTGTGGTTGAACAGTGAGTGGGCTCGTGGAGAGACCTTTACAGTGCTTAAGATTGTGTCTGATAACTGCGGTGGGCAAAACAAAAATATTAACCTTTTGCTTAGTTACCTGAGATTGATCCACAGCGGCCGCTTGGCCAACATTGAACACTATTACCTGGTACCTGGCCACAGCTATATGGCCTGTGACAGGGCATTTGGTAATATTGAAAAGACCATCAGAGCAACAGGTGATGTTTATGATTTTAGAGGTTACTGCCTTGCCATTGGTGCCTCAAGGGTTGAGCGGCAGAAGGTGAATGTACTCAGAATGGGGCACTTCCTCAATTTTGATGTTCTGCAGAAGGAGGTCACTGTACGGCGCCCACAGGCTCCTTACAAGTTCATGGAGGCCCGTCGCTTTTCCCTGAGCAGCAAGTTCCGGCAGGGTTACTACGTGGGCATGGAGTATGAGGGTCCCCTTGGCACTGTTCGTCTCAGGAAGGGCACTGCTATCAAGAACCCTGAGTCATTCAACCTCTCCCGTATTGACCTGCCACAGAAGTACTCTGCTCCACGTCTTCTGAAGCCTGGGAAGGTTAAGTGCCTACGCACCCTCTTGAGCTACATCCCTCCTATTCATAGCCGCTACCTGCAGTTCATCATTGACCAGCAAGAGGAACTAGTACAAGGAGGGAATGGTCATGAAAGTGACGAGGGAGAAGAGGATGTGGATGGGGACCTGGACGAACACCTCGACTACGATGAAAAGGCAGACAGTGGATGGCCGTGGGTGCCTTGCCCTCCACCTCCTCCCAGTAACCCCCCCCACATCATCATCATCATCACCATCATCTTCAGCATCATCGGATTCAGCATCATCGCCATCTTCATCGTCATACATCAGGATCTTCTGCCTTCATCATCAATGGTAATGTACTGATTGTGATTTTGTATTATTATTATTATAATGTTATGCATACGTAAAAAAATGCAATTATTATGGCAACACTGAATGCGAGCGATATTAATGCTTAACAATAATGGTCAAAGTATCATGGTTTCACACCTACTTGGCGAAATGTTGTGATTGTGAGTTTTTTTTGTGTTGTTTTTTTCGAAAAAAAAGAGAAAAATGCAGTTATTATGGCAACACTGATGATAAATTTAATGTTTTACACATGGGATACAAAGCCCTAGTCATAAGCTTCAATTTAAGACCAAGTTGAGCTTCCTAGCTCTTTCCAAAAAAAAGTTATCACAGTGTGAATATTGCCAAACTTTAACTGCGTTTTTCTCCTATTTTGTTTTTTGGCACTTACGTCACTACTATTCTGAACGCCTCATTTATGATAGACAAATTCGCATAAGTGAAGTTGTAGATCTATTCTTCGTCTAAGTCTCACATGAAAGAATTTCTTCTGCTTATAGTAGTTTTCGACTTTTGATAAATTTTTGTGAATATGTAAAATTTTTCAAAAAAATTTTTTTTTGGAAAAAGTTCTCAATATTTTTTTATGAAACTCATGTCCAAGATACATCATAAGGTAACACATAAACCATAAAAACATAATTTGTCTAGACAAAAAATTACGGCCGCAGGAGATAAAACAGTCCGGAACCGACCTCAGTCGAGGACGCTCTCCTTAATGTGTATCTAGCCCCTGTTCACCTAGCAGCAAGTAGGTACGGGATTAACTCGAGGGGTTGTGGCCTCGCCGTCCCGGTGTGTAGTGTGTGACACACACACACACCCAGCCACTGGGGGCACAAACCAGTACAACTCAGTGCCAGTCCCAAGCCCGGATAAATGGGGAGGGTTGCGTCATGGAAGGGCATCCGGCGTAAAAATATCTGCCAACTCAATATGCGGAGCTCGTCAAAGACGAGTGATCCGCTGTGGCGACCCCAAAATGGGAATAGCCGAAAGATGAAAAAAAAATAAAAAAATAAAAAAATAAGAGATTTTGTACAAAGGAAAAGGCATATGAGAAGCTGTATGAAAAATTGGATAGTAGGGAAGGTGAAAAAGATGTTTACAGATTGGCCAGGCAGAGAGACAGAGCTGGCAGGGATGTGCAGCATGTTAGAATGATAAAAGGATGCGGATGATAACGTATTAACAGATGAGGAGAGTGTATTGATGAGGTGGAAGGAGTACTTTGAAGAGCTTATGAACATAGAAATCGTAAGGGAGAGAAGGTTGGAAGAGTTGGAGATAGTAGATGAGGAAGTGCAAGAAATCAGCAGGGAGGAAGTGAGGAGGGCCATGAGGAAGATGAAGTGTGGTAAGGCAGTAGGCACAGACTGCATACCAGTGGAAGCATGGAGGTCCTTAGGAGAGATGGCAGTGGAGTTGTTTACCAGAGTGTTTAACTAAATCCTTGAGGGTGAAAGGATGCCAGATGAATGGAGAAAGAGCATTCTAGTACCAATTTTCAAGAACAAGGGGGATGTGCAAAGCTGTGGCAATTATAGAGGTATAAAGTTGATTAGTCATGCAATGAAGGTATGGGAAAGAGTGGTGGAAGCCAGACTGAGAAGTAAAGTGAGGATTTGTGAGGAGCAATTTGGTTTTATGCCGGAGAGACGCAATATTTGCCTTGAGAATGGTGATGGAGAAATACAGGGAAGGCCAAAAGGAGCTGCACTGTGTGTTTGTAGACTTGGAGAAAGCTTATGACAGAGTGCCAAGAGAGGAGTTATGGTATTGTATGAGGAAGTCAGGAGTGGCACAGAAGTATGTGAAGGTAGTGCAGGACATGTATGACGATAGTGAAACAGTAGTGAGGTATGCAGCAGGATTAACTGAGGGTTTCAAAGTGGAGGTGGGGCTACATCAGGGATCAACTCTGAGCCCATTCTTGTTTGCAATGGTGATGGACAGATTGACTGATGAGCTTAGACAGGAGTCTCCATGGACAATGATGTTTGCAGACGACGCTGTGATATGTTGTGAAAGTAGGGAGGAAGTTGAGGCAGAACTGGAGAGATGGAGATATGCACTGGAGAGAAGAGGAATGAAAATAAGCAGGAGCAAAACGGAGTACTTGGCTATTAATGCTGGAGAGAATGGGGATCTAGTGAGGTTGCAAGGTGTAGAGGTGGCGAGGGTGGATGAGTTCAAGTACTTGGGGTCAACTGTACAAAGTAATGGAGAGTGTGGTAGAGAGGTAAAGAGAGTGCAGGCTGGATGGAGTGGGTGGAGAAAGGTGACAGGAGTGATATGTGACAGAAGGGTTTCTGCAAAAATGAAAGAAAAAGTCTATAAGACAGTGGTAAGGCCAGCCATGTTGTATGGTATGGAGACAGTACCGTTGACAAAAAGACAGGAGGCAGAGTTGGAAGTGACAAAACTGAAGATGCTGCGGTTTTCGTTAGGAGTGACGAGGCTAGATAGAATTAGAAATGAACATATTAGAGGGACAGCGCATGTACAAAGGTTTGGGGATAAAGCTAGAGAGGCGAGACTGAGGTGGTTTGGTCATGTCCGGAGGAGGGATGAAGAATATGTGGGAAGGAAGATGCTAGAAATGGATCTGCCAAGCAGGAGGAGGAGGGGGAGACCAAAGAGATTTATGGACGCAGTGAAGGAGGACATGCAGATGATGGGGGCAGTAGAAGAGGTGCAAGACAGAGCGAGGTGGAGACGAGTGATCCGCTGTGGCGACCCCAAATGGGAATAGCCGAATGAAGAAGAAGACCCAATGTATTTTTATACGTACCTCTATTGATTTTTTAACACATTTTTATTAATATGAGGATTTTTTTTCGTCTTCTCTCATACATCATGTTATAGGTGTGTTCCAGGGTTTTCATTTGGTGTAATAAACTTTACTCTAGCTTAATTGTAGTGCTGTATACAAAGTCAGATAAGTTCCAAAACTTCCAACGCGTTTTCTCGCAAATAAGCCTAATGTCGTTTAGTACCCTTCTGCCTCTGAGTGCTTCATATGCTCTGATCATATTTCTTGTGACGATGTAAAGAATATGACCTTCCAACTCTGGCCAACAGATGATTTATTTTCTCTTTGAACATTTTGGGGGGACAGTATTTTTTGAACATCTTTTCTCTTCCTCCAGTCTTTTCTGTGCCATTTTCTCATTAGCAATGATGCAAAAGTTAACACATACTGAGCCATAAATTGCTTTATGCTTCACTAACTTAAGGCGGTGTCATACTAGCACTTTTTCCGTCAATTAATGCGATTTCCATCGACTTTTCACAGTTCCGCATGAACTTATCGCATGAATTTGTCAGACGATCGGGATCGTTTCCATCGACAAATTTCCGCCTTTGTTTACATATCCTGGACCCAGACCAAGACTTTCTGCGTCTCTTCAACGCTCTGGAAGTGCACCAGAACGCTTTGTTATGGCAGGGAAGCAACATCCAAGGTGGACACGCCTTTCAGAAGAGTTCCTTATGGAGACCATAAGAAGCCATAGGTGCCCCTGGGACCACACGGACGATTGTTATTCAAAAAAAGGCCTGAAAAGAGCGGTCTGTGCCGACGGAAAGTATCAGACGAAACACCGTTTGTGTGTGACAGACTGCAGCCAGGTTATCATCGATTTTCAGAAAAACGACGGAAAAAGTACTAGTGTGACACCGCCTTTACCCTGTCTACCAGCTCAGTCAACTATCTTAGTCCAGCAACCATTTACCATTATAGATAATAGTGAACACCTGGTATTTATTATATCATATGCTTAAGGTATGGTACCTTACTACTGGTAATACATTAAAGTCATGTTATTCATTGTACTAATATATCACTGTCTCAGTTGTCTGATGCTTTATCACAGATAGTTTTGGTATTTTAGGGGTCATCTTATCTACCGATATACTAAACGATAATTATATTCTCATTCATGATGACATTTTTAAGACACCTTTGCTTTGCTGTTGGATGGGAGAGGTAGCCATTGTATACTATAAGTTAAAACCTGGTAGCAGCACTGTTCACCACCCCATGTCTGTAACCCATTCTGACAGACAGCTATTAGTGGTGTAGCAAGAAAGATGATACGACACATACTGACTGTGTATTGCCTGACAAAGCCTACCAAAGTTGTATTTTTGTGAACTACTTATATATATTTCACTCAATATTTGAGATAATGATGATCTTGAACTGATCATTTAATTTGCCTGACTTATTCTTGACTTATTCATACAGCCAAATATGGAACAAATGGCATTCTGTACTGATTCAAAACGGAAAGCAAAATTTCACTCTCCAATATAAATAGTCCAGTATTTAGGGGGACAGGTGGTCACTCTACCTCTGATAAACAGAACAAACCAAAGAAACCTAAATGTAACAAAATCCAATGTGTACACAAAGCAGTTTTCCTCCTATAATGCTGCATGGCAATGTCCATGAAACACTGGAGGTTGGGCACATCATAAACTGAGAATCCTCTGTACTTACAAATCATTCCCTCTTTACCCATGCTTTCTCTAAATGAAGTTCTTGCTTGACATAACATTTGACAGAGTCATACTCATCACTATACATTATGATTTACCATTGTGACTAGCACCAAACATCTCTCTCTAGCTAGCTATCTTTGTGAACATTAGTAAAAGGCTAATATATATTGTCCTGAGAACTTTTATGTCAGGCTATAGAATGGGAATCTGTCATTAACTCCATTAGTTGACTAGCTCATCCAACAAGAGGGGTTTGCATTTTCAAAATGGTTGTTATGAATATTCCCAACATGTTTTTGTGCTATTTTTCTCACATTAAAATTCATTCTTTCCTTCCATGCATCATTGTCATTATCTCTCTCATTTATACTTTCTTGTTTCTCAAGTTAATGGTGGCATCAATATTAAAAGTTTAATAATAAAAGTATTTCACTAAAATTGTACAAAGTTTGTTGGTAAGTCCAACACTGCTTTTAGCAAAAGTGTTCCCTCCACCCAAAATTACTTATCTTACTTTCTTCCACCACAGTGTTTGCAGTAGTTTGAAAGAACCTCCACACTACTGGTTGGCCTCCGGTGGTGTTCCCTTGGATGCTTCCTGGAGGAGAAGATTTGGTGCCGTCCATCTGCCCAGAGACTAGAGTGGTTGACTGGCTGAACAGGTTCCTTCTTCTCTCTCCAGTCACTTATACTTAATTTCCTCTGTTTCTTAATTAGATTTTCTATTTCCCTGTTCCTGTATGAAGAGGCTTGAAGTGCCGTTTGTCGTACCTGAAACGAGTGAAATGCTCGACATAAAAGTACACAGGATCCTGACATCAGTTTTTGCTACTTGAGTGTTTATCATTTTGACCACTATGTGATGAAAAATGGTACACCAAGATTCTTTGATTCAGTATAAGCATAAAGTACAACATACACTGTAACCTCATGCATCATAATGTTTGTCATTATATACCTAAGATATTGAGCACAGAAAGAACAAATTTACCATAAGTAACCTTTCAAGAAAATGTCCTATCTATACTCGGAGCACTCTAAAGTGGCTGGTTTTGTACACGAACTCTTTGACAATTGGTCTTCCACTGTTGCCCATTCTCTCAAGAAGTACTTCCTTATATTGGCTGTGAAACTACTGGCCATATAGCAAGCTTGCAGCAGAGACTGAACCCAAAGATGTTGAAAATCATGAACAAGTAGCAGATACTTAAGAAATGGGATAATTGTAATACAGTAAATGCCAAGTTTATCATGAGGTTATGTTCCAAAGACCAACAAAATACTCAAACCTGAGCTATACTGATGTTACTCCTGAAATGCCAAATAATTTTTCTACTAGGCCTTAATCTCAGCAATACGGTTCCAGTAGTAAAACCTGTGTGGTGCACAACCAACATTAATAAATAAATAAGCAAATAAATGAAATAAATAAAGATAATAATTAAAAAATACTGTGATAAAATGAAAGGCTGCAAGGAAGAATATAAGAAAACAAAATATGTACAGCAGACTCAATACTCAAACTTACCATTTTGATAGCTCATGAGACACATGGAGTCATAAGACAACAAATTTTAGGAGACAGTGAAATTAAGAAAGATGAATTAGCAGATTTAAGCTCTGAATAGGAAATGATGGAATTCACCTGATATTTAAAGACTCTTACATGCATTTAGACCAATATTACATCCCAATATATTGCATTTAAAAACTTTAATATTTGCTAATAGCCTAAGTAGAGATGAGAGATGTAAACATATAGGTGGCATATGGTGTGGGTAGTGAATTCCTGTTCCTAAAAAGGGTGACTGTTCTAATCCTTCAAACTATCATTCTATTGCTCTAATCTCCTGCTTATCTAAAGTTTTTGAATCTATTCTCAACAAGAAGATTCTTAAGCATGTATCACTTCACAATCTTCTATCTGACCGCCAGTATGGCTTCCGTCAAGGCCGCTCTACTGGTGATCTGGCTTTCCTTACCGAGTCTTGGTCATCCTCTTTTAGAGTTTTTGGTGAAACTTTTGCTATAGCTCTAGACATATCAAAAGCTTTTGATATAGTCTGGCACAAAGCTTTAATTTCCAAACTACCCTCTTATGGCTTCTATCTTTCTCTCTGCAACTTCATCTCAAGTTTCCTTTCTGATCGTTCTATTGCTGCTGTGGTAGATGGTTACCGTTCTTCTCCTAAATCTATTAACAGTGGTGTTTCTCAAGGGTCTGTCCTATCACCCACTCTCTTCCTATTATTCATCAATGATCTTCTAAACCAAACTTCTTGCCCTATCCACTCCTATGCTGATGATACAACCTTGCACTTTTCTACGTCTTTCCATAGATGACCAACCCTTCAGGAAGTACGCAGCTCACGCAGGGAAGCCTCAGAATGCCTAACTTCTGATCTTTCTAAAATTTCTGATTGGGGCAAAGCAAACTTAGTGTTGTTCAATGCTTCAAAAACTCAATTCCTCCGCCTATCAACTCGACACAACCTTCCAAATAACTATCCCCTCTTCTTCAATGACACTCAACTGTCCACCTCTCCTACACTGAACATTTTTGGTCTATCCTTTACTTGTAATCTAAACTGAAAACTTCACATCTCCTCTCTAGCTAAAACAGCTTCTATGAAGTTAGGTGTTCTGAGCTGTCTCCGCCAGTTTTACTCGCTTCCCCAACTGCTAACTCTATACAGGGGCCTCATCTGTCCATGAATGGAGTATGCTTCACATGTTTAGGGAGGCTCCACTAATACAGCTCTATTGAACAGGATGGAATCAAAAGCTTTTCGTCTTATCAACTCCTCTCCTCTGACTGACTGTCTTCAGCCTCTTTCTCATTGCCGCAATTAGAACAGTCACCCTTTTTAGGAACAGGTTGAATGTAGGCAAACTTCCAGCAGGAAGGAAAGGTACATAGATGTAGATAGACAGAGTTGAAAGAGTCCGACTAGGCAAGGTGCAAGCACGGAGGAGCAATTTCGAACAATAGGAGGGACCCCATCAGGTCTATAAGCCTTCTGAGAGTTTAGGCCAGCAAGGGCTTAGAAAACATCATTACGAAGGATTTTAACCCTTAAACGGCAACGTGACTCCATGTGGAGTCACGACCTCCTGGTTTTGAAAAGCGCGCTATTTTTTCACTCCCGCTTTGCTACAAGGCCTTGTGCGAGAGATTCGAGCGTCAGTGTGTCATCAGACTATGAGGGAGACGGACGCGCTCCGCGCTGGAGTTGCTCCTTCTATTGTAAGTAATGGCTGTGACGCCAGGTGGACCCACACTGTCCGTTTGTGTAATAAAATAAATTTTAGGGGCGTATATTGTTTACATTGTTTATATGCCTGTATATGTGATATACAGGGCCTTATTACCTGGGCCTAGTGCTAAATATGTTCTGTCGGACTTGATAAGAGTCCTGATATATATTTTTTTCTCGTTCAACAAGCGTGTAATAGTTATTACTATTTTTTCCCCCGGTATCTTTCACAGGTAAAGTTGACATGGCGCATCCATGTGGATTGTCTGATGAAAATATACAGCAGCTGTTGGCTGAGACTACTATAGATCTGATTGGTGACATAACACTCACTGAAGTCTATGAACCAGCCACAGGTGATCCTCATGGCGGTGACGGCGCCCCAACATCTCAGTCACCCTCAGCCAGCCAGGACTCTTCACCTGAAGATTGTCCTGACGTAGTGATTGATGTGGAAACATCAACTATGAGAGCACATGCGACTCCACAGAAATGCCCCCGACAGTCTGAGAAGAAAATAATTGAATGCACAGAACATTCAATTCAGGGTTTCTCACCAATGGCATCTGTTGTTGCAGGTTATTATTTTGATTATTTTGATTGTTTATGTTGATTGTTGCAGGTTATTATTTTGATTATTATTTAGGTTATTATTTTGATTATTATTTTGATTATTTTGATTAATAATTGAATGCACAGAGCATTCAATTCAGCGTTTCTCACCAATGGCATCTGTTGTTGCAGGCTCATCACCACCTGTTGCAGGTCCCTCAGGCCTCAACACTTCACGCGGCGCTGCCAAACGGAAATTGCTTCCTCTAATGTCAACACCCTTACCTAATAAGCGAGCTCGAGTAACATATGATGAGGATTCAAGTCCTGATGACAACTCTGATTCAGATTATGGACCACCATCTGAGTTGGACACGGATGACACCCTTTCAGACTTAGGCTACGAACCACCACGTTCACCTGACACTGCCCAAGACTCTTCAACCAGCATCACTCAGGACTCTACGGCCAGTGGGAGTCAGGATGGTCATGTTGCCAGCCCTACTGCAGTGAACATTGTTCATGTGCCTCAAAACTCACGCTGTGCTCGTGACAAAACTTACTGGTCAAGAACACCTCTGAGGTCAATACCCCTACAACCTTCAACTCAATATAATCCTGGCCTTGCAACACCAGAAGCCAAAGCAGCAGCAATCCCACTGGATTTCTTTGATCTTTTCTTTGACGACGATATGCTAAATGAAATCGTTCACTACACCAACATCATGATAGAAAAAGAAAAAAGAGGCTTTGCTAAAGATGATCAGAGCGTAAGTAAGACATCAGTCACTGAAATAAGGGCATTTATTGGTGTTCTTATTCAGGCAGGAGCCAAACAAGACAATCATCGTACTGTTGAGGAAATGTTCAGTAACCAGCATGGAGCTCCACTGTACCGAGCTGTTCTAAGTGCAAGACGCTTCAACTTTTTATTGCGTTGTCTCCGCTTCGATGACACTACTGACCCCGTGGAGCGAGATGCAAGGAAAAGAGCTGACAAGTTTACTCTGTTTAGGAATACTTTTGAAAAGTTTGTGAAAAACTGTAAAAAACACTATACGCCAGGAGGCAAAATGACAGTAGATGAACAGCTGTTGGCCTTTCGAGGTCACTGTCCTTTTCGGATGTACATGCCAAACAAACCAGCAAAATATGGGATAAAGATTGTCATGGCATGTGATGCCGAAAACGCCTACATGTTCAATGCTGTAACATATTTAGGCAAGGAAAAGAAACAGGACAACAAGGCAAAACAAGGTAATGTTGCAAAAAAACTAACAATGACATTGTTGGACCCCTACCTAGATGCTGGAAGAAACGTGACAGTTGACAACTGGTTCACCACACTCCCTTTGGCGAACGAGCTTTACCAACGCAAGACTACACTCGTTGGGACAATACGGAAGAAAGGATATGTGCCAGAATGGATGCTTGCCAAGAAGAAAGACAGAGCAATCAACACCAGTGCTTTCTTATTCCAGAATAATGCTACGCTGCTCTCATACAAAGCGAAAATGAACAAAATTGTATTGCTGCTCTCATCCTATCACCATGAGCCAGAAATAGGAAGCAATGGGAAACCAGAGATGATTAACTTCTACAACAAAACCAAAGGAGGTGTTGATACAATGGACCAAATGTGTGCCCGCTACTCAACCAGCCGCAGGACACGAAGATGGCCACTGTGCATGTTTTATGGCCTCATAAACATTGCTGTCACAAATGCCTTCATCTTATACAAACAATCTGGGAAAGCAACTACTCGTAGTGATAAGTTTCGCCGGTTGTTCATGCACCAACTTGCCATGGAAATGGCAAAACCATGGGCTTTGAAGAGGCTGGAGAATCCTAAACTCAGCAGAACACTAGTGACAACTATCAAAAGCTGCTTCAACATTGTTGAAGTTCAAGTCCTACAGCCTACACCACCATCAGGCAAGAAGAGGTGCCATATTTGCCCTTGGAAAACTGCAAGCAAATGTAGAACAGTTTGCACAAGGTGCCATAAGGTAGTCTGTCAGCAGCACTACAGGATCTACTGCACAGACTGCCAATACATGTAAATAAATGTTTGTACTCGTACATTACAGGGAAATAACTTTGTATTGTGATCATAGATAATTTTGCTGGTGTGCATATTGTTTATTTACTTGTTTATTTATAAAAATTATATAGAAATTTTAATTTTTTTTGTTATCTCTATGGAATATTCAGGTAATGATATGATCATAAATTATTTTGGGTGTTTATATTTTGTGTTTATGTATTTATTTACATGTTTATGCATAAAATTGCATGCAAGAATTATTCATTTTCATTTGGTCAGAGCACCACATTTGGATTACAGAATACACTTTCTACACCATTTACTTCAAAGAACAACCATTTTAGTTCGAAAATATTAAATTTTCTTACATTTCTTTTCAAAGGATTCTTGTGTATACCATATATGGCAAAATCACTATTTTTTTCCATAAATATTTTGTAATAAATCATGAAAATTAAATTTGATCATGAATTTCCATGTTTTTACTTTCATTGTCCTACAAGATGCTTTCTTTTTCAATTTTGATCCAGTGTAACTCATTATAGATAGTACATATATTTTTTTTGCATATATTTTTGCAGTGGGTCCACATGGAGTCACAGCTCCAATAGTGTGAGTAAATTTGGACGTTACCGTTTAAGGGTTAATAGGTAGCATGAAGTAGTCAGAGGGTGGAGGAGAGGGAGGAACAAGCCCAGAATCATCCAAGGTAGTGGTTAGCAAAGGTTTGAGTGAAGAGTTCAGCTTTAGAGATAGATGAGATGGCATTGGTGCCATCAGGTTGAACTAAATGAAGGAAAGATGAAGAAGTAAAGTTATTGATGTTTTTGGCTACATGCCAGAAGTCACCTTATAGTCCAGCATATACAGTACTCAGTACAACAGTAGTTATACAGTAAACAAAAATATAAAAAATCCATGTAGATTCACATCTGCAAGAATAACATCTGCAGAAAAAAAGGATCTGCTGCATTTCACTTAACACTGCACCAGAGATGCTGTACATCATACAGATGAGGCAATATCATAAGTAGCATTGCCAGCACCAGCCAGACCTAAGTATATCAAGAAGGCTCAGAATTTCTTTTGTAACTTTGATATTGTGACTTAATAGTGGAATGTTGGCATTTTGTCAATACTGTTACAGTGAAGCGTGCGTGGAGGAGGGTTCTCCCATGGTGGTGGTGAGCTGAATGCAACTCATGAGAGACAGAGTGTAGTGGCAGCTATGGATTCACTGCTTCAGGAGGCCAAACCTTACTATCAGTGGATATGATATTGTCAGTGCCACAGATATGTAAGGTCTGACTGGAGATCTCATTGGAGTCTTAAGGCAATAAATACACTTGATGCTGATGGTAGGTAAACACCATTGATATTTGAGGCGCGCCGCGGCAGAAGGTCGTAAGTGCCAGAAACATAAAACACGGGAAAACGCGTTCAAAGTTTTGTAATATTTGAACGCGTTTTCCCGGCTCTATAATTTTGCCATGGGTATGATAAGCATAACAAAAGAAAGGCCTCGAACAGTCCTATCACGTGATGTAAACCAAAGTTGAAAAAAGTTTATATATCTGGATCAAAAACATAAATAATTGGGATTATGTACCCCCAAAAAAAATGTGTAGAGAACCCGCCGCTGACTGAGGGTGAGCGAGACAGCTTTTGTAAGAGAGAACAGAATGCCGCGCTCTGATTCGCTAGAAGCTGTGACGTCAGAGCGTCATGCAGCCTCCCATTGGAGGAAGTGTGAAGCAGGGGAGCGGCAGGAGTGAGATATGTCCTTCTGCCTGGGTGCTTCTCTGGCATTGTCTGCCTCACGTCACTAAATCTTATCATATACTTGTAAAGAATAGAAAATTGAGCCTTATAGAAGTAAGGATGAGGGACATAAGTCCATGCAAGACGTAGAGGAAGACTTGTTTTAGCCTGTGAGAGGGAGAACTCAATTTTGGCCATTTTGTCGCATAAGCCCTTCTGCCTCGGTGCGCCTCATTTGTCAAATCAGCATGAAACTCATGATCATAATATACAAAATTTATGATGGTAAGAATTTGGGACTAAACATCAAACTTGAGGATCACAAAACTTATATAGTGCAAAACTTGTGAGGGCAGTGTACACGTAGTAAGTCTCCTACTATTACTATTGCCCTGTGTTTAGTGCTTTACCTAGACATGTCCACCACAACAATTATCCATCCATCTGCCCACTCACCATCACAACAACTATCTATCAGCTCACTGAAACACTCACTCACTGCCCACTACCTTCAAAAGAAAATAGCACAACTTTATAACACCATAACATATGAAGTGATGTATTTAATGAACTAATTTGTTTTTTTCCCATACTTTTCCAAGCAATCTCCATCTTATAAAAGTAGAAATTATTTTGGGAACATTTTATGTGTCATTAATTGCACACAGTATGGTTCTGCTATCAAGGAATTTGATCTGCTTCACCAGCTTTAAGCAGAAACAGTTTCATTACTTTCTATTTGTACCTCATATACCATAACCCACAGTGTATTCTAATTGTTTGAATCCCTAACCCCAAACATTCTTTGTTTCTCATATCGATTTTCTTCATCTCATATGTATTGTATTGTAGTAGAATAGGATTTTTGTTATGTAGTGATATGATGTTCCTCATTCAATTCCTTGATTCTTAATGTAATCCTCAATTCTACCTAAAGTATAAATTTACTTCAAAGATGTGAATCTCTTTGCAAAAGACTCACTTAAAAGAATAATTTTGTAAACAAATATTTGCATCAACATGAGAAGATGTCAGTACCTGATCTTTGTTGAGAAAGATATTAAATGATGTCTTATCTCCAATATGTCGGACAGATGAGCCGGTTCCACATGGCACATATGCAATTTTATTGCGGTTGTGGTAGTTTCTCCGAGTTGTCCGAGAAAGCTGCGATGTAAGGGGAAACTGTCTACTCTTAGATATTCTAGTCCGTGACAAGACTTCTTTCCTTGATGCTCCATCTTGTTCTTCTCTTTCAGCTAAAGTAAAGAAACATAAGGGTCAGAGGCAAGTAGAATGCTTTCTACACTAGGGGGAAGAATTTCCCTCTAACTCAATAAAACATCAACCTATTTATCTTCTTACAGTGTGATTTAAAGCTTTTTGGCAGATCATGCTGTACAATATACCCCTCCCCACACACACAAACACACAAACACACAAATACACACACACACACACACACACAAATATTACATTAGATAAGATTATCTATTAATCACTACATGTACATTTAAAAATGGAAAGATGAAAATTTCATTTCTCCAATTTAAAAACCATCATAAATTCTCCAATCTTCTTTTCCTGTAGAAAAATTGGGGAAACTATCTGCTCAGTGTGCCTCTGCATGATAAAAATAACTTCCTAGTTTTTTCACTAAAGAAACATGGCACTGTACTGTTGATCCAGCATTCCAAATTCCAGAGGAACAGGTGTCTAATATTCTCAACATTAATATTCAGGTGGCAGTGCTCCACCATATCCAAAGTAACAAGATCATGAGTTACCTTTTGCCACTCATGGATCAATTTGTGGAGCCTGCCTGCCTCAGAACAGTCAGCACAGACTGAATCTCCCAAATCCGTAATTCTGTCATTTGGCAACTCTAGTAATTTGGTATGATTCAAATGTGCCAGAATAGTTTAAATGTTCCAAAATAATTTAAATTCATGGGCATAATTTTTGATTAAATAATAATCATTTTCACTTTTATTTCATTGCATGTACCACAACAAACATGCAGTCAGTTAAGCAGAGTGCCCAGGGATACAGTCAAAATTAACTGCGTTTCTTACAGTGTGATGCCGTTACTCCTTGAGGCATGACACACTTTTAAATAATTAAAATTGCATCACTCCTTTAACATTCTTACCTTGCATAAATGTTAAGAAAAAACTTGAAGCTAATGATAAACTCTTTTCTTTCTTTTTGTTTTTAAGAAAACAACTAACTACCTAAAAAATACAAAAGATTTCTTTTATGAATGAAGAGAGCATCAGGTGAAATCCTTCACTTCATATCCAGAGCTTAAATCCGCTCATCTAGCTTTTTTTTACATTCCAATATCTGCCAAACTGGGTACGTCTGATGAGCCATCAAATCAAATCAAAATTCCAAACAAGTCACAACACAAACCAGTAATATATGGATACTATGCATGATTCTGTGGAGATTTCCATATAGGCAGTTTTTTTATGAAACTTTTTGTTGGCCTTGAACAATAAAACTTACATAAAAATTTAACAAATGAAGGATGGGACATGCTGAAGATAGGATGGTGAAATGAATGTAGTGAAAGGTTTCAAGTAATTACCCAACAAATATGGAAGATGAAAGGTGTTAGGATCAGACAACATAGAACAAAAATATTTAGAATATCATTACATAAGTTTTGCATACCAGGTATAAGGTCATATTCTCTTGCTTGACCACCAGGTCTCATAACTCCAAGTTGCATGCCAGATGACCTGGTTCTATTTCTTGGTTCCATAGGAACATTGTGATCTGTGACTTGTGTTTCATGGAGGCCATCTCCTTCACTGCCTCTGCCATTCCCTTGCTGTCCTGTGGTGTTCCTTTCCTCTCCACCTACCACTTCATCTGTGCTGTCTGGTGTCCTCGGCTGATCAGAAATTCTGAAAAAGGATAGCAAAAATTATTTCTGTAGAAATTTCTTGGATGTAATTCATCACAATAGGAAAAAGCCAACCATCTCAGAAAAACAACAGTCGAATTTGTTGTGTGTATTGGTTTTCAATAGTCATCATCTGAGACATGTTACACAAGAGTTAGCAACATTACTTGCAAGTTCATTCCACATAAATACTGTTAAGCTTTAATGGAAAGTTTTCAGAACTAACTCACCAGATGTCTTCACTGCGACATGTCCCCTAGTGACATGAGATAAAATAGTGTTGTACAGAATGGGGCAGAGCACCTTGCTTGTTTAGAAATTCAATTAAAACAAAAGTAATGCAGTTGTATATTTAACTCTTTGAATTAAATACATATTCTCAAAGTACAGTGTAAGTACAACATTCAAAATTTTTTTTAGTTTTAAAGATATCACACAAATGGTGTCCGTTATTCTCAATACATTGCATTAATTGAACTCTGAAGTTTCCTTCACTCTTTCAGCATATCAACAGTATGTTATTGATGACAGCTTGACGAATGCTGTTCTTCAGACAAGCCAGGGTCCTTCGTATTTATCAATAATCTCCCTTTTCCTTTCAATGGTTGTCACTTCATTCTTCCTTTTAAGCTTATTTTCACCACCAATAAGCCTCTTCGGTGTAACTATAAGTTAAGTTTATAAATGAAAAACCACAGACAAAATGCAAGAGAATGTTGTCTTTCTCTAGAAAGACACAAAGAAAGTTTGAGTCTTCAGTATAAAAAATAAGTGCCATATTCTTATAAAAATAAAGACTATAAAGTTGCACACTAGAGCATGACTACAGTACGGCTGAAACAAAGACTCTGTGGTTTTTGTCCTTACTGCATATTAAAGTTATTAAAAAAGGATTCTGAATTTTACACAGCAAGCAAGCCTCTGTGTTTGAGCTTTCACAGACTCCCCAAATACCCCTTAACTTTGTCTCCCTTCATCTTCATCATATGTTACATTTCAGGACAGTAGAAAGTGTCCCCATGCCTTACCTTAGAAATCATTCTCAATAATGCAATTTTATACTCACAACTGTCTTCAATATTTAATATTTTCTCAACAGTACTGTATCTAAATATGATATCTAAATATTTTCATGGGTTTTAGAGGGCAACTGTAAAGGTTTTGGAACGCATTACATTTCTTTGTATTCCTTCTTGAGTCTATTATATGATAATTCACTTAATAATAGGATTTCCAGGAACCAATTACTATCATATAATGGGGGATATCTGTACAATGCCAAAACATTTGTCATTCAGTGCTTGAAACAGGAGCAATTTGTGCACCAAAGGACAATTATACATAAATTTCCTCAAATTTTGCTGATGAGAGCAAAGATAATGATAATGTGACCCCAGCATTAGACTTGTGAGCTGCATCCTGATCAAAAAAGACTTATTAGCTTTTCTGCATAACAACCCTGATCTCTATTGTCAAATTATTTCCTGAAATAATATTCTCATTCCTTAAAAACAAGAAAATAACTGTCCCACTCTCGACTTGTAAGATATAAAGAAAGAATATTAGTCATATGAGGAATTAAATATATTACAGCCAATTTCTTATTCAATATGAGAAGTTTGAATTTTGCCTTCCTAACAGAAGGACGCTTTACCTGGGAGAATGTTCAGGAGAGAAGCGGAGGCGTGGTACATTTGGGGGAGGATCTGCAGGTCGATTAGGTGGTACTGCTTGATGATGACTTTGTCTGTAAACAATAATAACTACTATTAAACAGTTTATGTATAGTAAAAATTAAATAATGTTCCATTAATTCATAATGAAAACTTACTGCAGTTATGCTTTCACTCCTTTTTAATAACTTGTCTTATATATCTCTCAGGAAATGGCACAATCCATTTAAATGCTGTGCTGAGAGCCATGCTATCCATACACACCACCTCTACAGAACTGAATGTCAAATTGCCAAATTTACATGAAAAAATATATATATATTACATGAATATTGCAAGCTAACACATATTACACGTGATAGCACACGAGTCACACTATGACACAACAAAGCAGGGTTATCTAAATGCCTCCCGCAGAGGTGTTTTTAACATTTTCCAAACAAAAGTTCTCCATTTGAAAGTTTAAGGTATCTTGGAGAGGTTCAGCAAAAAAACACCATTATATATATCTAAAAATACTAATCCAAAAAATACCCCAACACACCTCTTAAAATCAAATGAGAAATTAGTGAGAGATGCTGCACAAAGAGGAAAAATGACATTTTTAAACATAAAATTTATTTTTTCACTTACCTGTTTTAAATATTAGCATGAGCAATGCTTTCTATCTACCCAACCGTCTATTACCACATTTAAATTACTCGTCATATTCCACCCTTGGCAACCTCTGGCAAATATTGGCCACCTTACCTCCCACAACTGAGACCATCATTCTTTCTTGAAGCTATCTATGGTAAGTAGCGGGGAGGATGGACGGGTTATATATATATATGTATGTATGTATGTATGTACGTATGTATATATATATATATATATATATATATATATATATATATATATATATATATATATATATATATATATATATATATATATATATATATATATATTATATATAAGAAGCAGGTAAGTGAAAAAATACATTTGTTTAAAAATGTCATTTGTTTCACATAAAAACCTGCTTCTTATATTTGCAGATTCCCACATTAAGGGAGGTGGGTCATGCCATAGGTATGGAATACAACAAAGGGTGAATGGTCCACACTAGAGAACTGCTGAATCTCACCTAAAACTTAGGATCCAGAGAGTTGTGGTGAGTTCAAGGAGATCACATCCAAGCATCAGGCAGGGACTCTTGATCTACAGGGTGTCCTCATTGAACCTCAAAGGAAGGCATAGGAGGAAAGGTGCACCCTGACCAAAACAGTAGGCCACTTCAACCCTGTGGCCAACACTGGTACTGAACCATGCCCAGATAGACACAAGAACACAAGAAATTAGCCTGGGTAACTTCCCTTGGGAGGTTTCCTTGAAAACCAAAAATAGCGTCCACACAAGAACGTCCTGAGAAGAGGGCAAACTAATGACACCTGCAATGACGCTCTCAAGATAAAGCACTTGCTGCCTTGAGGGAAGAATATGCTGGAAAAGGTTAGCCCACCAAAACTCCAGCAATGACTAATGGACCTAAGGCAGAGACATCTCCTTCCTACCTCTGGATGTCCCAAAGATAGTAGTCCACAAACACTGATTGAGTTCTACAGCAGGCTGCTTCCAGAATAAAAGCAATGGAACAATTCTTCCAGAGAAGCATAGATGTGGCAATAGCCCTGATGCTATGGGCCTGGACCTTGAACAAGGGACAGAGATCCTCAGGAAGACTTGTGAGCTTCCTTAACTGTATCCCGTAGAAAAAAGGAGATTGCCACCTTCGACATCGGCCTTTTGGGGCCCCACACAGAGACAAACAGATTTCTAGGCTGACAAGAGGAAGACGTGAGTCGGAGGTAAAAATTCACCGCCCTAACTGGAAAAAGGAGATACTCCTCATTCTCATATCCCACAATAGAAGAAAAACTGAAGGTGGAACTCCCTAGAGATGGGGTTAAGGCCCATTTCAGTCTTTGCCACAAACTCAGGGAGGTATGAAAGAATGAAGTCCCTTCCCTGTGTAGTTGTGACTATGGACAGGGCACTGAGCTCACCTACCCTCTTGGCCATAGCCAGGTAAAGGTAAAGTGGGGGGCTTACGCTGTATCAGCGCGTAGCTGCGGGCACTCATCTCCCGTCTCCTTGGCCTTTGAGCCTGTGGTGGAATAGTCCCTTACCACGGGACATGGGGCCAGCATGAAATACGGGTTTCCACAGTTTACCTTTCCTAGGTTGCCCTAGGTACCCATTTATCGACCAGTGAAGGATGAAAACCTGGGTGAGGTCCATGCCGTCCTCGTCCGGGATCGAACTCGGGCCCACGGATTCGTAGCCAGACGTGCTAGCCACTGCACCGTGGCGGCGCCACCAGGAAAAGCGTCTCCCTAGATAAATCCTGGAAAGACGTACGATCTAAAGGTTCAAAGAGAGGACCCATCAAGGCTTTAAGGACCACGTCCACATTCCATGAAGGAGCTCTGTAAGGCGGCCAAGGGACTTGCCTTGAACAAGTCTTAATAACCTCCCGGAGAACTGTATCTGAGGACAGGTCAAACTCTTTGAGGGTAAATGCGTCATTACGCATAGCCTGATACCCCTAAATGGCTGAGGCCAAGTTTTTTCTCCTGGCGCAGGAACACCAAAAAAATTGGCTAACTTCTGGCTAGATGGGTAGGAAACAATGTCCTTCCCTCCTGCACCACTTCCAAAACCTTCTCCATTTTTGCTGGTAATTCATAAGAGTGGAAGGCCGTTTAGATCTTCCCAGGAATTCCGTGACACGAGAGGAATAGCCCCGGTGACGGTGGATTTGCCTGATAGTTTCCATGCAGTTAGCTGTAGCATGGGGAGAGCCTGATGGAAGCTGCGAACGTGTGGCTGGCAGAGAAGGTTCTTGCAAAGTGAAAGGCAACTGGGGGAGTCTACTGAAGCCTGGACAAGATTCGGGAACCATTCCCTCTGAGGCCAGAATGGAGCAATCAGGATGAAAGTGGCGTGACTGTGGGCTAGAGGTAGCTTCACCAACCTAAGTTGTCCAAGTGAGTCTGATACTTGTAGCAAGCAGTCAATTGGTTAATATATATATATTATACTTCTCAGACCCAGGTTTAGAAGGAAACACAGATTATAAAAGTTAATATATTAGGGGTGATATTTACAGGGGTTTCAAGACACACGGTTAGAACGTAATGTCACTGTCTTTCTCGGAGAAGTGTTTAGTCTATCTCTTGGGAGATTACTTAGAGAACACTTCTGAGTCTCGAGAACGCACACGTTCACGGCACAACACACAAAGTCCTCACACCCAGAACACCACGCAAAACCAGGGGAAGACCGGCCAGCGGCGGCCCTGTTGGGTTTCCCCCAACCGCCTCACACCGCAACTCGATTTCTTCTCTCTTCTGGTGCGGCCCGCCGTGCCTCACGCCACAGGAAACTGCTGACTCCGAGGCGTGGTCATGTGATGCAGGGATGGGTGTGTGTGTGTCTGATGCCTTAGTGTTCAAGTACATTATCTTATCTCATATAGTGATGTCTTATAAACTACATCCTACTTAGAGTTTATATTATTATATTTTAGTAAATGTAACATCCTATAGATACAATAAAAATTGAAATGCCTAGTTATATAATATATAAACACATGCAACTCCTTGGAGAGGACAAGCTGTGTCAGCATTTCTGAAGTATTGCACCATCTTATAGAGATGTTGCATCAGATTATATCTACATAAATATATACCATGAATTCCTACCTATCATGTCCCTAACATGACAAGCTGTCCACAACTTGAGAACCTTCCTGACCAACAGATAGGGCAGAAAAGCATACAGATCCTGGTGATTCCAGTTGTACAGGAAAGCATCTGTGGCAATTGCCATGGGATCCCGAAAAGGAGACAAAGTTCGGCAGCCAACAGTCGAGTCTTGTGGCAGAGAGGTCCACCGTGGGATAGCTCCAAGTCTTCCACAGTTGACTGCATACATACTGATGAAGAATCCACTAGGTAGAGATGACCTGATCCCATCTGCTGAGGCAATCTGCCAGGACATTGGATGACCCTTTCACAAACTGGGGGATGATGTGGACGGCATGATCCTCTGCCCACTGGAGCAGTGACTGAGCCTCTGCATTCAGAACCTTTGAACAAGTCCCTCCTTCCTTGGTCAGGTACACCAGAGCTGTAGCATTGTCTGAGAATACTGCCACAGCCTTCCCACGAAAATCCTCGGTGAAGTGGGAGAGGCCGAGACGAATGGCCCTGAGCTCCAAAAGGTTGATGTGAAGGGACCACTCCTGTGATGTCCACAGACCACTCACCGAGGCTTGAAGAACCGATGCCCCCCCAACCTAGAGTCGAGGCATCCGAGAACAGGCACACATCTGGGGAAACCAATTGCAGCGACTGTCCCACCCACAGAGCAGGACTTGACAACCACCACTGAAGATCCTCCAGGAGCACCACAGCCCAAGAAAACAGAAAGCCATCTGGTTGAGACTGACGGTCCCAAGTCCGGGAAAGATGAAACTGCAGGCCTCGCATCCACTGTCTCGCCCCCGGAATGAGAGGGATGAGGTGTGACTGAACAGAATCAACCATTTCCTTGCTTGGGGAGATTGTACACTGAGGAAGGAATCGATCTGGTGGTGCAGATTCCCCAGATGCTCCCACATCGGGAAAATCTTCAAAAGAGCTGACCAAATCTCCATCCTTGACTGAGATGGGACAAGACTGAACTTGCCCCAGTTTAAATGAATACCTAGGGAGGCACACAGGTTGAGGAGGAACTCGATTGCCTAGAGAGCCTCCCCTCTGGAACGAGACAACAGCAGCCAGTCATCTAGATAGCAGAGGAGACGAATCCCCCGCTGATGGGAAACCGCTGAAACCAGATCCCTCATCTGTGTGAAAACCTGTAGGGCAGTGGATAGGCTGAAGCACAGGACCTTGAATTGGTAGTGCAGTCCCTTCCACATGAAGCGAAGAAACCTTCGGCTGTCGGGATGAACCTGATCTGGAAGTAGGCATCCTTGAGATCGATAGCTGTCATCTAGTTGTGACTGCGAATCGCAGACATGACTGTCCTTACCGTTTCCATCCGGAATTGGGTGGTGATGACATACCAATTGAGAGGGGAAGGGTCTAGAATCGGGTGGAAGCCACCGGTGGCCTTTGACACCACAAAGAGACGTCTGTAAAATCCTAGAGTTGATGGGGCCTCCTCTAATGCCCCTTTTTTGAAGAGAGGCTGAACCTCTTGATCCACTGCCACGGCCTTCACGGATCCCGAGGGGTAAGACCGGAACCCAACTGGATGGGAGGTGACTGGTGGAGTGGTGTGGAAAGGAATCCAGTAACCTTTGCTGAGGACAGCAAGGACCCAAGCCTCCACTCCAATCATGATCCAGCCTCCCAGATTGTCAGCAAGGCAACCCCTAACTGGAATCCGGGACACGCAAGGGTCTACTTCCTAAGAAACTTGCCCGATGTTCTTGGGAGGGAAGAGGAAGTTTGGGAGCAGGTCTCCGCTGCTGGGGCCCTCTTGGCTGGAGAACAGGAACTGTACAACCAGCTGCAGGGGACCATTTGGCAAATTGGTGAAAAAATAGATTTTTTGAAACTTTGTATATTTAATCCTTAGCCCGCCATACAGTGACAACAAGTATTTGCCAAACGTATGAAGCGATCTTTCGCATATTATTGTAGGTTTAAAGGGCCGGGCATTTAAATAGCTCTGCTGCCGGCACACCCACTTATCGAGTAACATTTTGTTTTCCTGTATTTCTTTAGTTTTCTCAGCTATTCTTTGGAATTTTTAAGTTCTATTTGAGTACGATAGTTTGGGCTGGTGTTGGTCGGCGGCGTCAACCCACAACGTTCAGATGCCTGGTATTAGCAATCGATACGAGCTGGGAGTGTGTTGTGCGCATGTTTACTCCCAGACACGTGGCTTTTATGATCACATTTGACTTGCTTTTGAATTATAACACTTCACAATGCCACATGTAAGTGCAAAGAGAAAGTCATCCAGTGAAAGACACCACAAGTTAGTGCTCAAAAGGTGGAAACAAGAAGAGCCTCCTCCAACTTCTCCTTCACAAGAGGAGAGGGAGGCCAACCAAATGAGTGACAATAGTGCTATGGTTGTGATATCTTTACAAAGGTTGCAAGCATTACTCAGTTTAGTAAAGTGTGTGTGTGGCAACCAAGTTACTTCCAAAGTAACTCGTGAATATTTTGATTGTACCATAAACCTTCACTGCGAACAGTGTAAAGAAATTATGCATCACTCAGAACCAAAGAAATGCAAGAACAGTGACTTGACTGAAGGAAATGTTGTACATGTTTACCATTCTGTGTCAGAAGGCTATGGGCATGCAGGGCTGTCACGTCTCTCTGCTGCTATGGGTGTCCAAGAACTTACCAATTATCCCTTCACCCGCCATGCAAATTAAGGGGAGCGTCCGGGTAGGAATCCGAAAAAATATGAAAAATAATATTTTTTGTGAAAAAAAAAAATCTGGTAAGTATACACACGGACTATTATTTCACCAAGTTTTATGGTGATACGCGCAATAGTTTGCCTTTAAACCTCCCTTTAAACATTTAAAGGTCCCGTACTTAACACGTGGGTTTGTTTACATCTGTAGATTCAGTATATTTTTCCCTAAAAAAAGGGAAATCTTTATAAATTCGGAGATCTAGATATGGCAACATGGTAACCACGTGTGTGTTGGTACTGGTTGGAGGCAGGGTGAGCACTGACCAGGCCAGCTAGTACGTCTGTAGCCTTGTGAGGAGATAGACGCTGTGTGACTCGCTCATGACTCGCCACATTCATAGCGCTATACTGCATTAGTTTCCACAGTATATCGTTTTACTTGTTACTGTCAGCCATGACACGTGTATCAAGAATAAGGAAGCAAAAGAGAGAGGTCTGGAAGAAGGGTTATATGGCAAAGAGACAGGCCCTTGCACCTCGCACCACGGATCCTCCCGCGGCCGCACCTGCACCTCACAGTACAGCGTCAGGTCCACCCACACCCACAACTGACCACATTCCAGACACCACCACCCTCGTCCCTCCCTCACCACAGCCAAGCACATCCTCGCAGGTAAGTACATCTCGCACAACTGATATTACAGGGAATGATGCCTTGTTGCTCACTCTTAGAGAGACTCTTCTTCAAGATATTGAGAAACTTGAAGATGATGGGGATAGTGGCGACGAGATTGTCATGCTGACGAAAACAAGACTCAAAAACCTACTTTCATCTCGTTGTTCATGCTCAGAACCAAGTTTTGAGTTTACTTTCCAGCCTGATGCATACGAAAACACAATAACTATGCACTGCACAAAATGCAACTTCAATAAACTATCGACACCAGAAGTTGTGAAAGCTGGACGTCGACGGACATCAAAGATATATAAGACCAACATATCACTTACATACCTGTCAGTTATAGATGATATTGGATTTGCTGGAATAAGAAGAATGATGGGTGTCCTGGGTATGAAACCAATTGGCAAGTTCAAGTATTACAGACACCTTAGTTACTTATTTGCGGAGATGGAGAAACACTACAACAGGAAGCAACAAATGATTCACACAGCTATTAGAAAGCACTATCAAGACCACACGATAAACAAAGTTGAAGAAAATGGTGTCCTGAAGCTTGACGTATCATTTGATGGGACTTGGATGAAGCGAGGGCACACATCCAAAGTTGGCATGGGTGTCATAATTGAGATATACACAGGCTTCATTGTTGATTATGAACTTATGTGCAAGTACTGTTTCCACTGCACAGTAAGGAAAAATCAACTCAAAACTAAAAAGATCACGCAAGAGGAGTACAATAAGTGGAAAGCTGAGCACCATGGAGACTGTACTGTCAATTATGAAGGTCCGTCTGGTGGAATGGAAATAGAAGCAGCCAGACGTCTTTTCTCACGATCCCTTGACCTGAAATTTGAGTACGAAAACCTGGTTTCAGATGGAGATGCAAACACATACAAAGCTCTTCTAGCTATGAACAATGGAAATGGCCCTTACAGTCATACTAAAGTCATCAAACTGGAGTGCATCAATCACGTACAGAAGAGACTGGGGACACGGCTCAGGAAGCTATGGGACGAGGAAAAGGTGGACACGGCAACAAAGAAGGGCATCAAGATTCGAAGGAGTCTTCTTGGCTTTAGTAGGCTGTCATTTGTTGCACAGTCAGCAATACTAGATCACAACTTCGGGTACCAGAAGGCATGCCTACTGATAGCCTTCAATATCAAGTCAAAGGCGCTAAGAAAGTCCCTCACAGTACAAGAGCAAGAAAGAAAAAGACACAGCCAAGCCCAGAAAATGCCAAAAACAGAGAGAAAAGAAGAAAAATTAACACATTTTGGACCTGGTGCCTTCTAAATCAAACTTAGCAACAATGAGGAGTGTGGGCAACTCTGATACCTCTCGCATGACGAGATAATACCTTGCCTTCAATGGAGGCAGGGGGGGACTAGGTGCCTGATATGCTTTTAAAATGCAACTGATAGTTTACCAGATCGTAGATAATCATAAAAACACATAGCATACCTTAAAAAAACTGCCTGGTGTGTAATAGCAGGTGCAAGATCAACCGATTACCTTTATCGGCCCGTATCTCAAAATGTAAGTTATTCCCATTCTAAATGCTTCACAGCCGCCAGTTTTAGCTTGATTTCAATGAAACAAAAACCATAATGCAGAAGAATCTTTTTTCTAGAACGCTATGTAGATGTTTTTTTCATATATGTAAGGAGTAGTTTTATATTAATATTTATTTGGTCAAAAAAATGAAAAAAAAAAATTTGGAAAAAAATTATTAAACAAAAACAAAGGCGAAAATAAAAAATCCTTCTACATAGGGTTTTGTGAAATCACAAGGTACATTAGCCCTATAAATATAAAGACGATGGGGTTAAAAATACGGTCTGTGAACCATTTTGAAATTTTAGAAAGGGGTCTTGGGGATATGGTACCGCCGTTCCTAACCGGACGCTCCCCTTAAATACATAAGGAAATGGACACTTATTACAAAGAACGAGAGTGTGACAAAGGTGTGTGTTGAGAAAGCATATGAAAATAGAGGGAAAGGAAGAGATGAGGATGAAAAACTAAATACTGATACTACCTTTGATGGCACATGGCTCACTAGAGGTCACACAAGTCATATTGGTGCTATCTTTGTGATGGACATGTGCTCTGGAATGGTACTTGATTATGCTTAGTAATCTCTGTGCAGCTTGTGTGAACAGGAGGAAAAAAGAAACTGTTTCTTTTGATGACTGGTACAACACAGTGCATTCTGGAAAATGCCATGCTAACTACAAAGGATTTTCATAAAAAAATGGTGTTTTGAAATTCCCGCGTCAAAAAATGAACCAACACTCTGGCAATCTCCTGCAGAAAAATTATAGTCATTAGATGAGTTTAAATGGCCTTACACAGCATTTAAACACCCAGCTATATGCCCAGCACATGTTTAAAGGTTCACTCTGAAGCGAGGGATAGGTGTATAACATCATGGTTTTTTTCTATATTTTTTTCTATATATATATTTTTTTTTTTTCTGGTGAAACATGGCATCTTATTGAGTCACTAGTAGGGGTAAGGCAAGGGCTGTATTGGCAAACCCAGGGCCCAGTGTCTCTCGAGACTTAGAAGGGAGTGGTGACTGCTACGCTCTGCTCTTCCAAGCGCTGCCTTTCCCTCTCTTCTTGAACTCTTACAACTGTGTTCATCATGCCAAAACGTTCCTTATTATACCAGAAAAGGAAGGAGTCTATCTGCAAGGCAAGAGAACACCTTGAAAAAAAAAGAGAAGAATTACCAACCAGCGGCAACACCAGCTCAGCACCCTGCCCACCCCCACCGTGCGTGTCCCCACATGCTGCTGCCCGCGGGAAACCTCGTGTTTCGAGTGCAGATAAAAGAAAAAAGTTGACTCACATAGAAACACCAAAGGAAACATTGATGGAGAATATGATCATAAGTAAGATGGATCTCGTAAAAGTGTGTGATAGTGTTGTGTGTCGGTGGTGCTTTGAACCTAAATTAGAGTGCAAATTTATACACCATCAAGCTGACACTTTCTTGAAAATTACATGTTCAAGTTGCCATAAGGTTTCAGTGAACACTACCCCTGACATTGAAAAGTCTGAGGGTAAACGCTACTATCCAGTAACACTAATGATTGTGTACTTTGTTATGTTGATGGGGGTAGGATATAGTGGTGTGGAGACTCTTTGTGGTATGCTGAGTTTGTCTCACTTTACGTATACCAAATACATAGAATATTGTAAATACGTAATAAAAAAGGCAATAAAGCGTGTTGATGAACTTCTTGGGGCCAATAGGAGAGCAGTGTTCGCTTTCTATAAAGAAAAACTAAACATTATGCCAGACGAGGATGGAGTGCTGAACATTGACGTAAGTTTCGATGGGACGTGGCACACACGTGGCCACACGTCACTACTCGGTGCTGGTGCTGTCATTGACACACACACGGGCCTAATCATGGACTATGCAACCACAAGCAAGATTTATGTCCCGTGCAAGCAACATGAAACAGCACTTGCTAAGAAAACACTCACGCAAGAGGAGTATGATGAGTGGCAAGTGAATCATATGGAAGACTGTGACATGAATTACGAGGGCACGTCAGGTGGTATGGAGGCTGCCTCTGCTATCCGAATGTGGAACAGGTCCCTACAGCACAAGATGCGCTATATGCATTTCGTCAGTGATGGTGACAGCAGTGCATTCAAGGCTGTGAAAGAGTGTAATGACGGCGAGGGTCCCTATGGAAAAGAAAATATAATTGAAAAGTGGGACTGCACTAATCATGTTGTGAAAAGACTTGGAACAGGGCTAAGAAATTTGCGCAAAGACACCTATATTGAAGTTGGCCAAAGTGGAAGCAGAAAGAGGAGATCAGTTTTGGGAGGCAAGAACAAGCTTACAGATAAAACTATTGACCGGCTGCAGCACTATTTCAAGCAATCCATCAAAAGAAAGGTGAACACCACAGAGAAAACCATGAGAGATGAGATCATGTCCTCCTTCTATCATTGCAGCTCCTCAGATGAGAAACACAACCATGATCTCTGCCCTAAAGGTGAAGATTCGTGGTGTTTCTTCCAGGCTGCACTGGCAAAGAGAGAAACGCCACCAAGTCATTCAGAGATGAAGGTATTCTTCTCTCTTCCACCTGAGCAGCTGGAATTGGTGAAGGAGGTCTATTCTCGTCTCACGACAGACGACATGATGAAGAGGTGCCTACAGGGACTTACCCAAAACCCTAATGAGTCCCTTCACAGTCGTATCTGGCTGCACTGCCCTAAACACCTCATGGCAACTAAGAGGAAATTAGACTTTGCCACAGCTGTCGCGACGATGGAGTACAACAATGGCTACGTCGCAAGTAATCTTCATGAGAGCTTGGGTCTACCATACTCCACCATCTTAGACAAGTCTCTCAAGAAAAAGGACTTAAAAATGAATAGACCCACTACCAAGAAGATGAGGAATAAGCGACTTCAGAGGGAGCTGTTCTACTCGCCAGGAAACTTTTGAGACTGCAGTGTGGCGGCGCGGAAGCTCAGTCTTTCAAGCTGTTTTCTCGAAAGTAAGTTTTTCAACTTTACATCTCAACTACTTTGTTATTTTTTGTCCGATTTGCTTCATACTTTTTTTGATTAATCAACATTCAATAGTCTATAATTTGCTCAGTCAATAATTTCCATTTTATCTAAAGTAGAATTTTAAATATTCAAGTTTCATACACTTTTAGTGACAAAAAACAATCTGCATGTTCATGATTTTTTAAAAAATAAACTACTCTTTCTAACAAAATTTCAAACTGAGGAAAAAATAAAGCATCTCCTCTTCTTTAATAAAACCAGTTTACAAGAAATTTGGATAAGACATAACTGACTTTAACGCGATAACTTAGGAGTACTAAATTTCATAGTTTTTAATAATTTTCTCTCCTTCAACAGGTATCGCCATCATCTAAGAAGTGAAAGATTATAGTGTTGATGTACATCAACAATAAAATTTTCATGAGGATTAAATGAATTTTAATTACCATAGGTCAAAAAGCGTATACCCCACCTGAAGGGGCAGTCAGAATGTGGCAGAGGAGCGAGGTGAAAGGATATAGATACGTCACATTCCTAAGCGATGGAGATGCCAGTTCATACAAGGCTGTGTGCACCATGAACAATGGAAATGGACCATATGCCAACCACAGTGTTGTGAAAGAAGAGTGCGTAAACCATGTACAAAAAAGAATGGGCACACGGCTAAGAAAGTTGAAAGACAAATAGAAAGAGGAGAAAACAACGAAAACTGGAAGAGTGATAAGGAAAAGCTTAGTTGGTGGTAAACACCAACTTACTGACAAACAGATTGATGCCTTCCAGAGATACTATGGGAAAGCTATCAGGGACAATGTTGGCACTAGTGTTATGACAATGAGATTGAAAGTTGTGTCAGGGTTTTGGCATGCTATTTCCTGGGATGGGGATGGCAACCATCACCATATACACTGTGATTTGTCTTGGTGTGTCTTCAAGAAGGCAAAAGAAGAAGGCAAGCCTCTCCCTTCCCACAACATAATGAAGAACTACATCAGACTGGAAAAGAAGTATGAAGACAGAGTGAGATAAGTCTTCTTTGATTTATCAAGCCCTGCCCTCCTTGAAAGGTGCCTGCATGGAGAGAGCCAGAATAAGAATGAAAGCTTTCATTCTAAGCTTTGGCACCACCAAAATAAGGCAGTGTGCTGGCCTCAAGAGGGTGACATTTGCTACTCAGCTAACCATAAATGATCACAATTTTGGTTATGTGGCGAACAGATTCTTACAACATCTTGGCTTATCCAGGACTTCAGCAAGTGTATTGATCAAGCAGAGGATGGATAAACAGAAAGTGACACCAAAAAAGGCCCCAAAGAAATCAAAGAAGAAAATGAAGTCAACTCCTGGCCCGGATTACCAGCCTGGCAATTTCTAAAGTAATCGCCTTTTCCTGGCTACAATGACACCCTAAGAATATGTTATTTCCATATTAGAAACATATAATATATCAATATTATATACTCTAATATGATAATAACAGGGGACCAGGAGCCCTGATTTCTTTAGAGGTCTACCAGGCAAGGGAGAACTCACCTTCCACAGACAGACGTAATGTAACATGGCCTGAAACTACCTAAACAAGCTCTACTAAATTCCCGGGAATTGTGGATGAATTATGTAAGTAAATATTTATAATTGGTTTATCTTGGAGTGATTTTCATGGAGTATTGATGATGTTACCAGAAAAAGGGCTTTTCTCAAAACTTTATTTTTGCATATAAACTGTGGAATAACTTTCTCAGTAAGTGACCAAATTTAAAAGTTTTGCAGCAAAATTATCAGTACCCTCTTCTCTACTTTTTAAGGTATAGTCATTCATTCAATCACAAAAATAAATTTATGGGAGACTCGTAAAACTCAAAATTCGAATGGAAAAAAAAAGGTAACACTTTGCAGTGTAAAAAAATTGTCGTAACTTGAGCTATGTGTACGGAAATACCTTAAAAGTTACTTTTTTATGTTTGTAACCTGTCATCAAAAGGAAAATTGTCATACTATTCATACTTTCGAAGTTATTAAGTGATTTTTAATGTCTTTTCTATCGCCAAACAAAACAGCATTACACAAAATCTACGGCACCTATCTGATTCATATTACTTGTAAAGAAGCATCACATAGTAACACACATTGTGTAGAAATATTATTCACTTTGGTGAAAAATAAAGATAGGAGGGCCGAAAAGCCGATTTCGGGGCCGAGTAACCAAACGGTCCCCTGAAGTCGAGGTCTGATAAGAAGGGGCTGCAGCAGGAAAATTGCGGAAAGCACGCTCCACCAGTGGAGTAGCTGATGTAACGCCCTAACCGTCACCTGCTGGAAGGAGATAGAAGCATCTTTATCAGCCATCCGAAAGGCTGCCTGAACTTGAACCTCATCAAAAAGGAAAGCAGTCAATGGGAGATTTTAAATCCACTTTAATCGCAGACTTAAACATAGGTGGAAGGGAAGACAGGATTGCCTCCCGTCACATGGCTTTTAAATTGGGCAAAGCAAAAGTCAAATCTTTGGCAGTGTCCACCATAGCCAACTGAATACTCTGAAAGATTTGATCAGCCAGAAGCCTGTCCTCTGTCCAGGCTGCAGGGAAGATAAGAGCCAATAGAATGCACCTATACCCCAAAAGAGAAAATTCTGTGCCTCACGTTGGCGAGCTAGAACACCTTCAAGGCGAGTCATGTCTGCATGCTGCACCACCACTTGAGGTTCCTTCCCCTTAGTGGTAAGGGCAAGAGTCAAGTCGGTGTTGAGCTACTGACACATGGCCACTAACAGAGTAGTGACCGTAATTCTGTACGAATTACGGTCATTTCGCCCACATGTCAATTCGCCCACACACAGGCTGGCAGGCGATGGGTGCAGACGTCTGCTGGAGAGTGCTCCCAAACAGTATAGAGAAGGATAACGAGGACTCCTTGACCTAGTAACGTATATACATGGCTGTCTCCATATAGTGTCATTAGAAGAGAGAGTCAACAGAGATATGGATGAAAGACCATATCAGGCTGGGCCCTCTAGCGGCCATGATAGGAACTCTCTGAACGTAAACAAACCTATAGGAGCCGGGGTTAGCGTGATAGAGACTCCAATGGGTTTGAGAAGACTAATGGAAAGTGATGGCAGAGATTTCTCGGGCTTCAGAGAAGAGAAGGGAACGATGAGGAGATTAATTAGCGTCGAGCGGGAAATGAGAAACATGAGAGTTGATCACAAGTATACTTCTAAAGCAGGATGAACTGGTAAAGGAAAATAAGGAGTTGAGAAACAAGTTCATGAAATGTGAAAGAGAGCTACAGATGAACAAAGAAATGAAAAGGGAAATGGAAGTATTAAAAGAAGAAAATGAAAGGCTAAAAACAAAGTGTGATAATTATGAACAGCCATTACAAGGATTGGAAGAAAATTTTCAAAGTACTGTTGAAAGGGAAGGAGCATCTGTTTCTGAAACTAAGTTAGAGGAAATCAAAGATGCCTGGAAAAAGCAGCATGAGGAGGAAAAGGTTAGCTTTGCAGAGATGATACAGAGGCAAGTTCAGGAAAACACAAAGTCAACAGTGATTCAAGTGATCAAGGAAAAGGATGAGCTGGTAAGGGATGCAGTGGATAAGAAAATATGCATGGTTATTTTTGGGCTGAAAGAAAAGAAGATTTGTAAGAGAGAGGGAAGAGAAGGAATTGGCAAAGAAAATTATTGAGATAGTCCAAGATTGGGAGCAGGGACTGGAAAAAGAGGTGGAAGAAGTACACAGGATTGGAAGATATAATGAAGGAGGAATAAGACCACTGAAAGTGAAACTGAGATCGCAAACAACAGTAGAGGAAATCCCAAAGAGATCTGGGAAGCTGGCTGAAAATACAAAATACAAGAATATTTGGATTAAGAGAGACATGAATATGGAAGAAAGGAAAAAAGAAAGGGAACTGAGAGATGAGGCTAAAGAAAAAATGAGAGAAGGACAGAGACCGAGAAGAAGAAATTTTATTGGAGGGTATTAGACATGAAGCTGAGAAAATGGTATATCTGGGAGACAATAGAAACACAGCAGCGGACAGCAGAAGTACAGGAAGAGGAAGAGTCTCTGCTTTGAGAGTCACATATACAAACATTGATGGGATACTATCAAGTGTGCTAGAGGTGAGAGATTATCTAAAGGAAAGTAAACCAGATGTTCTGTGTCTGACTGAAACAAAATTGAAAGAGGAAATTCATCTGAGCTTTAAGGAAGAGGGTTATAACAATTGGAGGAGAGATAGAAAAGGAAAAGGAGGAGGAGGAATAATGATTATGGTTAGAGAAGATATATATGTGCAATATGGAGATGGTATGGCAGAGATCATAAGTATAATAATCAGGAACTGGGGGAAGAGGCGGAGGATCATATTAACATGTCCCACCAAAGACTAATGCGTGGAAACTAGAGGAACACAAAGAAATGCAAAATGAGGTGTTGGAGTGCCTGTACAGTATGTTAAGAAAGGACAATAAAATTCTACTAATGGGAGATTTCACTTGCAAGAATGTTAGATGGGAGGAGATGGAAATAGATGGAAATGCAGAGCCATGGAGCGAAGAAATGCAACAATTAGCTATGGTTAACACATTGGAACAATGTGTGGAGGAACCTACAAGATACTGGAGAAACCATTGCTACTAGACCTGGTGTTCTCTAAAAAGCCGGAGCCCCGACCGAACATAAAGCACTTGAGTCCAATGGGTAGGAGCAACCATGTGGTGCTCGAAATCAACTTGAAAGATTGGGAGATTTCAAAATATGAGGAAGATCATAAAAATGGAAGGTTTAATTATGCAAAGGGAAATTTTACAGAATTAAGGAAATTTTGGGGGAGCATAAATTGGAAGGCACTCATGGAAGGTAAAACAGTACAAGAGAAATATGAAGCATTCTTAACCCCTTGCTTCTGGGTGGCGGGGATTCCCGCTCGGGCCACAGCTTCCGGGTGGCGGGGATTCCCGCTATTCGCTATTATCTACGGTAATTTGGCGTTTAGCGCCAAACATTTGCTACCCTGCGGTAAATACACGCCCAGAGGGATGACACACTGCATCTCAGTTAGCTCTGTGCTCTCGACATGGAAAGACGTGCCTCTGAAAGTCCTCCTGCGTTCAGATCAGTGCGTTCCTCTCGCTCGCCGCCCACCACACCCATCCACCCTGTACCATCTACCTCCACTTCTAGGACTTCATCTCGAGTTTTGAGGAAGAGAGTTAGGTTGTCTGACTCTGCCATAGCCCGGGAATTAGACCTCTCTGTGTCCTTCCTTCTCAAGAGTGACGCAGATACTGGTGTTAGTGAAAGGGAGTGACCGCTTCAGTGACGATAGCAGTGAGGATGAGTACCTTCATTCGACATCTGCCACATCGGTTCCTGTGCCTGGGACATTATCTGCAGCCCCAAGCATTGTAATTCCATCCAAGGGAGAGAGGAGAGAGAAGCGTAGGCAGGACGTGTTAGGCTTCTCACCCATCCTACCCCCACCCCCCTCTACAGCAGCTTTACCTTTTTTTTTATTTATTTTTTTTTTTTTTTAATTTAAACATAGGTATGAGAGTGAATTATACACATATGTATGACATATTGAATTATACATGGAAGGGAAATTGTCTTTAGCTAAAGAAGACCTCTGTCATGAGGCTTCTATTCAAAAGCTACACCCGTGTCTTGGCATTATCTCTGTCAGGCAATTTGACTACACTGTTGCTATCAAGCATGGTATAGTCACAAGCCCCATCACTATCAGGCACTATTTCACGAACGAGGTTGTAGGAAAAACAATAAACACTGCACTGTCACTGTCAGGGTTTGCTACAATGACACTAGATACTGTCAGGGTGGTCAGGAGCGTAGCCAGGTATGGGCGGCTAGGCTACCTTCACCTGCTGGGTGGACATGTGCCTCACTTCCACTGCAGCTGTAAAGGCATTCCACAGTAACGACGTGGCACACATGAAGACCCTCTGTTTCCCTGTTGTGTGGGCCATCGGGGGGGAGAGAGAGAGAGAGAGAGAGAGAAGCGTCGCGTCGCCGCAGTTCCGCTCCGGGTTTCCGATAAGCTTTGCGAAGTCATACAAGGAATAGGACCTTGAAACTTATATTCGCAGACTTGGGAAGTGCCCGCGCGTATCCTGATATAGGTATGAAGTGATTAGGTGTATTGCTTGAGACAGTACAAACGAATACCTAATCGTGGAAGTGCAGTGAATGCCGAGGTGCCGTGGTGCCGCGCCCGTGACCCTAGTGCCAGGTTGGTGTCAGGCTAGGATCATAAGCCACCTGTGGATTCTCACCCTTAAGGACAGGGGAAATAGGGCTCTGGGCCACCAAATTACGCTGACTCGGTGTCCAAGGATTTCGCATCTGGCTTCCCGTGTTTAACTGTGCCCTGCGTACCGAGTGCATACCGAGTGTGTAGTCGAAAAGACATCTTACTGCCCTAGTGTCGGCTAGTTATTGTGTGAAGTTGTGCTATCGTTAAAAACTAAACAAAACAAACAACAAAAAAACAGCGTTAAACTTTGTGACCGCGAATTGGAAACAGTGCCTAAAATAAACAGTGCCCTCGCCACCCCTCCAGCCGATTAGTTAGGTCATAAACGGGTGACCTTGAAAACTGTCCCAGTGATTTGACTCTGATCCCTGTGTCCCCCTACCATTGGGATCTGTCTAGCATGTTCAGTCCAGAACTAGACAAATGTGTCAGTGAATATGGAGACCTCCGCCACCAACCTCGTCTCCACTGCCCCACCTGCCACCATTGCTCCCCCTATCCTGACCCCTCACTTGGCCCCCACCCTCACCACAACCCCCACCTCCCTACCTGACTCCCCTCTTATCCCTACGTCCACCACCCTCACACCCTCCACCACCACCACAACCTCAGCCACTTCCACCACCCCGGCTTCCACCTCCTTCACCTCCACTCACAAAAAGATTCTGTGGGCCGGCCATTCTGGTGTCCCTGGAGCAACCTATTGTTGTGTTTGCTCTTACACCACCAGGGATAGGGTCACCACCCGCTGCATTCAAGAGGGGTGTCCTAATAGCGTCTTTCCTGTGCACCCTTACTTCGCAGTTGAGACTCGCAAAAAATATCACTCGGCCAGTACTGTACGAACCCCGGCCTAACCCTGCCGCCCCCCGACCCCACCCTGCAGTTCCCACCCAGGACTCCCCCTCTGCCTGCGGCACCGCCCCTCTTAACATTCTACAGACCCCGCCTGCCCTGCCTACATCGGAGGAGGAATTCATAAGGAAGGATCTGCTCTCCTATCCTCCACAAGAACTCGTCGACATCATTATCCGATTGCGAGCTGAACTGTCCTCCAGCAAGGCAGAAAATAAAGACCATCGGAGGCGAATTGACTCTCTCGCCAGCTCACGGTGCCATCTTACCGCTGCGCTGTCTGCAATCAACGGGGCTGTTAATATCCCACAGCAAGTGGACACGACCCCCGTCACCCAGAGCACCAGTGTCCTGCCCAGCAAGATTGACTCTGACTGGGCCGAGGTGTGTTCTAATGACCAAAAGTGGAGAACGCGGTGGGACTCCTGACAAACCACGTCTACTCCAAAAAGTATCATTTGATACAGACATCGCCATTGCCTCAGTCGCCTCCATCACCTCCGTCTCCTCCATCGCCCCCATCACCTCCAACTCCACCAGTACACAGAACCTGGTAGCAGTCGTCCCCCCCTCTGCTTCCCGCGCAGCCCCTGGCCCCACCCCTGCCCCACGGAGTAGGGACGCAACCACCTCGACCAACATTAACAACTACAACGATCCAAACATCACCCGGGGGCAAAATACCACCCATGCCATCACCACCACCACCACCAACAACAACAATAATAACAACACTTCCAACAACAACATAGGCAACAACAACAACAACAACAACAACAACCAGACCACCAATAGGAAGAACTTGTGACCTGGTAAATTTAGTGCCCCGCGGGACATCTACAACCTTACCCACCACAACGGCAATAGGTTCAACACTCCACCTCACTGTGGGAGGTGCCTCCGGCGAGGCCATACGCGGAATAACTGCACGGCCATCGTGTGTGATTTCTGTGGGAGGAGAGGCCATTACGTGGATCACTGCAGGACTCGCCAGGCGGAGGAGAGACGCAGCCTCCACTGCGACTTCTGCTTCAGGACTGGACATACAGTGGAGACCTGCCACACACGTGTTGCTGAAGCCAGGCAGGAGCGACTCATTCGTGCGATTCTTGCGGAGAGCCTGCTCCCCACCCAATCTAACAATACAGTACCGCTGCTCCCCTAGTCTCAGGCACAGCCCATCCTGTACCCCCAGCCTCTGCTACAGACGCACCACCTTCAACCCACCAACTACCGCGCACCCCTCCTAACTGCGCCATCCCCACACACCCACATCAGGCAGTAGGATGGCTCCCAGTGGCCTCAAGATCCTGTCAGCTAACATCCGAGGCTTCAGGATAAACGTGGGTGAGCTCACCCATGCAGTCCTCAGGAACGGTGCCGATATCGTGGTTGCTGTTGAAACGTTCCTGAGCGACACCTGTGTCACAACCTGCAACAGGATACCGGGCTACAGCCACTGGGAGAGATGGGATCGCAAAAATGGACAGGGAGGTGGTGTGGCTGTGTGCTATCGGGAATGTCTGCAGATACAGCAACTTCCCGTTCCGACACCACAGGAGATGGAGGCTATGTTCTTCTGCCTTCTCCTCGCCAACAACTCTGCTGTCCTACTCTGCGCTCTCTATCGTCCACAGTGGCAAGGCGGTACGCCCCTCACCTTCCTCACCGAACAGCTAGACACCATCATGGTGCCAGAACACCGTAGTCGTGGGTGACCTGAATCACCACCTGGTGCACAGTGCATTCACGGAACTAACAGTGGTCCAAGGGCTCACCAACCATGTAAACTTCACCACGCATGTACGTGGAGCCTCACTAGACCCCGTCCTCACTGACCTTCCTGGTGATTCCGTGCTGTGCTCCCAGCTGAACAGAGTTGGCAGCTCGGACCACAATGCTGTCCTCTGCTCCCTCGAACTTAACCCTGCACAAGAGGAAGACAGCCAGCGTACTATCTGGCTCTGGGGGCGAGCAAACTGGCAAGCCATTAAGGAGGCTCTGGCTGCCACAGACTGGGATGCCATATTTTCTGAGGACGTCAATCACTCTGTGGCTTCACTCACCTCCATCCTCCTATCAGCCCAGACACAGCATGTCCCTCACAGAAAATACCGAATGGAGCCTCGAGATCAGCCCTGGTTTGGTTACCGCTGTCACATAGCCGCAGAGAAGTACTCAGCCTGGACCCGCTACAAGCGCCGCCCCACAAATCGTAACAAGGCCCTGCATCACAATGCTTGCAAGACCATGACCAGGACAGCTAGGTGGGCGAGAGAGACATGGGAGAACAACCTTAGAGGGAAACTTTGCAACAACCAGGTTGACCCCAAGCAATGGTGGTCTCTTGTGAAGCTGAGGCAAGGGACAACTACACAGGAAAGAATACCTCCCCTCAAAACAGCAGCTGGAGGCTTGGCGGTCACAAACCAGGCAAAGGCAGACCTGCTGGCCGAGCACTTCAGCGGCAAAATGACCACAGAAGAACCCAATAGGCAACCCCCTCACCTCATCCCACTCTGCGATACGCGTCTGGACAGCCTGGTGGTCCACGAGGATACTATCATGCATCTCCTTCGTAACGTTGACACTAGAAAGGCACCTGGTCCAGACGGTGTGAGCCCCTTCCTGCTGAAGCGCTGTGCAGGGGAGCTGTCAAAACCTTTGACACACATCTTTCAGCAGTGCCTCAGCTCCAGCACTTGGCCCACTGCCTGGAAAGAGGCTCGGGTTACGCCCATCCACAATAAGAAGGATAAGGGGGACCCATCTAACTACCGGCCGATATCCCTGCTGTCGATCCTCAGCAAAACCTTGGAACGAGTTATTGCTGAACAGCTGACATGCCACCTGGACAGTCACCACCTCTTCTTCGACCGGCAATACGGCTTCAGGAAAGGATGGTCAGCCTCCGATCTGCTCCTTCTCCTGGCTAAGAAATGGCACAAGGCTTTGGACTCTGGCCGGCCATCGCTCATTATCGCCTTGGACATAGCTGGTGCATTCGACCGTGTGTGGCACAGAGGGCTTCTGGCCAAGCTAGAGCAGTTTGGTGTGACAGGTGGTCTGTTGGAGCTATTCTCTAGCTATCTGCAGGACCGGAGCCTAAAGGCCAATTCACACACATCAGTGACGAATCCGTGCCGCGTCCGCTCAGTGCTTCAGTGTCAGTGAAAAAAAGTATCGTTGCTTTGAATTCAACGGAAGCATTCACACACGTCCGGCGCAGTTCAGTGTTTTGACTCTCAGTGACCATCCCGTCTCCGTTCCGTGAAGTTGAGTATCGTCGCCACCGATATTTTGTCAATTTTCACGGACGCCGGGCGAGTGTTCTGAGCTTACAAGAAGATGGATGACGAACTTCTTATTGAATTGGTGCGAAATTATCCTGTTCTGTATGATCTGGCACAACCAAAATATACAGATTCCAATTTTAAGCAAGATAATGGAATAAGATAGGAGAAGAAATGAAAATAGATGGTAAGTAGGCTATTCTTTTTTAATTGATGTTGTTGATCATATCACACCACACCACCACACCATACCTCATACCACACCACAACATCTCATCACACCACAACACCACATCATCAAGAATTATGGCAATCATTGCCAACTCCACGTCTGAAAGCTTTCCCATCCTGAAAAACACTGATTCACGGTGTACGGAATCACCACGGATGTGTGCATAGACGTCACGGAAACAACACGGGTAGCACTGACACTGAGCAGACGCGGCACGGATACGTCACTGATGTGTGTGAATCGGCCTTAAGGGTGGTGGTGAGCGGGCGCACATCTGCCACGTACCCAATTGAGGCATCTGTTCCACAAGGTTCCATCATAGGTCCCATCCTGTGGAATATTTACTTCAACAACCTGCTCCAGGGCCTCCCTTTGGCATCAGCATATGCTGACAACTGTACCCTCTCCCATACAACAGGGTTGAGACCGCGAATGTGATCGAAGACACCAACCGTCATCTCAGGGTCATCACAGAATGGGGTGCAATGTGGCAGGTGAAGTTTGCAGCTGAAAAGACCCAGGCTGTTCTCATTTCACGTTCGCGAGAGGATGCCAGGATGCTCAAAGGTCAGATAAAGTTTGGTGTGGATATCCTTGCTATCCAGGACTCAGTCAACATCCTGGGGGTGGAAGTAGACTCCAGACTCTGCTTCGATAACCACCTGGAGAGTGTGGCGCAGAAAGCCTCTCTAAAGGTGACACTCTTAACACTTGGTTAGGAACCTACTTGATGCAGATGGCCTCTTGAAGCTGTACAAGGCACAGGTGAGACCCATCATGGAATACAGCCCACTCACCTGGATGTGCTAGGAAAAGAAGACTGCAATTTGCCTCTCCACCTTCATCATCATCATCATCATCATCTTCAAGTGAGGATGCTCCTCCACCTCCCCCCGTGGTGGTGGTGGTGGTGGTGGGAGGAGAGTGAGACGTGGCGGGCAGAGGGGAAGGGGGAGGGTGGTACGTGGTAGAGCTAAACAAACACCACTTATCTCCTCTGACCCTGACTCACCAGAGGAAATACCATCAGACTCTGAACAACAACAACAACAGACACATGAAGGACATGTGGATACATTTGTCTGGACTGACTGCGGTGAGTTTACACCTAATGTACCTGTGTTTGACGACACTGAAGCAGGTATACAGGCAGAATTTCCCTGTTCTCGTATGTCCAAAGTCATGGACATTTTCCTGGCTTTCTTTGATTTTGATTTCATGAGTTTGCTTGTCAAGGAAACTAATGAGTTCAGGGAATTCTCCCTCAACTACAGGAATAGATTACTGAGGAAGAAGGCCAAGATGCGTCCCTGGACCAATGTGACGATTCCCGAGTTGTATGTGTGGTTCTCACTGACAATGCTAATGCCGCATGTCAGGAAACATCGCCTGCAGGATTATTGGAGCAAGAACTTCGTTCTCACCACACCTGTCTATGGGGATTACATGACGAGGGACAGGTACTTCCATATCCTGTCGTACCTTCATTTTTCGACAAATATTGGCCCTCAGCTCAATGATAGACTGTACAAAATACGCCCTATCTTGACTATGCTCCTTCGAAAAATCCAGGCGTTTTTTCGACCATTCCAGAAAGTGGTAGTCGATGAGTGTCTTGTTCTCTTTAGGGGGCGACTCTCTTTCAACCAGTACATACCGTCAAAGAGACATAGATTTGGCATCAAATTCTTTGTCATCTGCGACTGCAAGACTGGATATGTGTTGGATTTTGTGATATATACTGGTACAGATGTGGATGTTGCCGCTAGCGACCCCCATGGCTTTTCTGGGGCAGTTGTGAAAAAACTGATGGACAACTACTTCAATAGAAACCACATTCTGTACACAGATAACTATTATACCTCACCAGCCCTAAGCAAGTTCCTCTTGGAGAACAAGACTGGGTCCTGTGGCACTGTTCGCGCCAATAGAAAAGGATGGCCACCTTTCCCTACAAACACAGCAAGAGGAGAATGCAGGAAGAAGTGTGGGGACATGCTGGCTATCCACTGGCATGACAGGAGAGTTGTCAAGCTCCTCTCATACAAGGCACAGAAATTCAGGTGGGGAAACAGAATTTCCACAGGAATTTCCAAAGAAATTTCCACGGAAATTCAGGTGGGCCATTCAGGTGAGCACATGCAAGCATGTGCTCACCTGAATGGCCCAGTGTGCAGGGAAAATTAGTCAAGGAAGCGTGGCAACATCTGGACGTGTAGGAGCCAGATCTCCCCCCACCATAGGACGTGACTGCTTGATCTGATATGGAACATCCTTGGATGACCTAGATTGCTTACCCAAGGAAGGAGGATCCAGATGGACCTGATTTAAACCTACACCACCCCTGGGCCTCTCCTGCCTCCGGTTACCCCCCACCGGCATGCCAGCTTGGAGTGACTGCATGATCCAGCACACGTGAAGTGTTCCCTGCCTGGCAGTGGCTGCACCTGTCTTCCAGGTGCTCGCATCCAAGACATCAAGAAGAAAGTCAAGGAAGATGCAAGAGACATGAAAGATGGAATGCTAGTTACCCAAGGAGGAAACAACCTGAAGAGAATTGGTGTGGAATAGACCATCAAAGAAGTAGTAGGTGCAGTGAAGGCTGCGGAGATGAGTGTGGCTGTGGTGGGAATCATACGACAACCACGAGAGGACGTCACATACGAATGAATGCGAAGAGCGGTAAACAAGAGGATTTTTGAGGAAGTCGCACGGATGAAGGTGGAGTGGATGAAGAAGAAATCTGGCAACATCAGCTTCCTGGACCTCAACCAGACCCTTGACGACAACCGACTGTTTTGCAAGATCTAGGAAGTAGTGCCATGAGTGATATTCTAGCTTAGAGAGTGGAGTATGCAGGAGAGCACAATAGGCATGAGTTTTGTGGTAACTGTGGTATATATGAAGGTGGAGGGTGACAGAGCAGTTAGAGAAAATGGCATGAAGTATGATATACTGAGGAGGTTTGTGAGAAAGTATGTTGGAGAAAACGTGATGATTATGGGAGATATGAATGCACATTCAGGTATACTAGGTGAGCGAATTAATTGGAATGGTGAGATGCTTGCTGAATTTATAGATGAAATCTATCCCCAAGGCACTGTTCTAGGCCCTCTTCTTTTCTTACTTTATATCAATGATCTCCCCCTATCTACACCTAATTCTACTACTAGACTGTTTGCAGACGACAGTTTACTGTACAGAGCAGTAAAGACTAGCGACGACTGTAGACTCCTTCAACAAGACTTAGACGCCCTCCAGCAGTGGGAACGTGCCTGGCAAATGAACTTCCGTCCAGACAAGTGCAAAACTCTCAGATTCACCCGCTCACACAACCCAATCCATCACATATACACACTTCACAATACTCAACTTGAATCCGTACTTTCACACAAATATCTTGGCATCCACCTCTCCACCAATCTAAAATTCAACACTCACATAGATTCCATCTACTCACAAGCGAACCGAACACTGGGATTCCTGAGGAGAAACCTACACGGATGTACACAAGACACAAAACACTTAGCATACAATACACTTGTCAGACCAACACTAGAATACTGCTCTGCGGTGTGGGACCCTTATACACACAGAAACATTAACATGTTAGAAAAAATTAACACGAAGGCGGCTAGGTTTATTACAAACAACTACACACAAGCGCCTGGTATCACAACACATTTGAAACAACAAATAAACATGGATCACCTTCACATACGCAGACAAACACACAGACTTACACTTATGTACAAAATCACAAACAATTACATTGACATTAACCCACATACATACTTACATAACACTAACAGTCGTACTCGTAACACACATTCCTTGACATTCCAAACATATCACACTAACACTGACACATACAAGCACTCATACTTTCCACAAACGATACGTGACTGGAACAGGCTTCCTCAATATATTTTTAATAATATGACAATAGACTCATTCACTAAACAACTACACGCCTACCTATCACAACAACATACCAACATAAACACTCACACTTGATTCACTATCCCCCCCTTGCCACTCCATCCCTCCCCTCCCCGTCCACCAGTCAACTCCATATATGCGTGTTATGCACTTTTTTAGTGCCCTGCGCATTATCAAGCAGAAACAGAAACAGAAATGAATTGAGAAAATCTGAATCAGACGCTGGCAGATGGACACGTGACGTGGTCTGCCAGAAACCAAGAGTCTGCGATTGATTATGTGTTGGTGAATGGAAAGATGCGTGAAAGTGTGGCCCGGATGTGGATAGACGAGGATGGAGTGATTGACGTTGTCTGATCATAATATGCTTGTTGTGGAATGCATGATTGATAGGTAGAAAAAGTGAGGTGAAAGTAAAGGAAAAAAAAGAGGAAGTGGAGATTGAGGGATGCAAACTGGGAAAATTTTCAGCTATGTTTGAGTGCAAAAAAGTGGAGTGTTGAAAGTGTACAGGATGTGGATGAGCTGAATGAAAAGTTGATTGAAAATGTCAGGAGTGCAGGTGTGACTGAAATAGTGTATGTTAGGAGGAGTGGGAAAAAATGGAAAAATAAGCCTTGGTGGAATGAGGATATGAAGGAGGTAAGAAGACTCGGGAAGAACTTAAATAGGGAGTATAGACGGCTGAAAAAAAAAGAGACATGAAAGTGAGGAAGTGGAAGTGGAATACCAGAGTGCATGGGCAGCATATGTGAGGCAGCAGCGGCTGACGAAGAGAAAGATCAGAGATGCGTAAGTGAAGTGTGAGAAGAGTACAATCCAATCTCTGAAAGAGAAGGGTTTAAAAGGTGGGCATGAATGGTACAGATTCATGAGGGGGGAGAGCATAACAGAGTGAAGGTGCAAAAGATTTGAAAGTGAATGATGGATGTGTAAGTGATGAGGAAGAAATGAAAGAGGCTGTAAAAATGTTCTGGGAGGATATAGGAGGTGTGGGTGAGGTATTTGAAGCAAGAAGTGAATGTTTAACGTTAGATAGAAAGGATGCAGCAGCCCTGGATGAATGGATTATTATAGATAAGGTGAAGAAGTGTGTGAAAAGAAAGAAAAGTGGAAAAGCAGCAGGACCAGATGAGATATCATATGAAATGTACAAGAATGGGGGAGAGACTGTGATTGAGAGAATGACTGATGTGTTTAACCAAGTGTGGAGGGAAGAAAAGTGCTGAAGAAGTGGAATGAATGTAGAAAGACTCTGTTGCATAAAGGAGGGCATAAAAGTAAGAAAGAGTTAAAACATTGTTGGCCAATTGCTCTAACAAATACAGTAAGGAAGATTTTCAGTGCAGTGTTGAATGAAAGACTGTGTGAATGGATTGAGAGAAATAGGGTGTTAGGTGAAGAGCAGAATGGCTTCCACATAGGTAGGAGAGCAGAGGACAACATTTTTGTGCTTAATGAGATGACAGAAAGAAAATGAAGTGAAGGACGGAAGCTCTACCTTGGGTTCTTAGACACTGAGAAGAGAAAGTTTATGACGGGGTGAGTAGAGAGATGTTGAGTAAAGTTCTAGAAATGGTTGGTTTGAGTGAAAAGATAGTAAACAATGTTAGAAGTATGCATCAGAACACTAGAGCAAAATATAGACTAGGAAATATAGAAACCGAATGGAGTGAAGAGGTGTTAGGCAAGGGTGTATTCTGTCCCCAACCTTGTTTACCTTATACACAGAAGAATTAGCTGTCAGAATGAGAACAATAAATGCAGGAATGAAAGTGGGTACTGACAAACTGGGCTTGTTGCTGTATGCTGATGATGTGGTTGTTATGAATGAGAGTGCAAATGAGCTCTAGAGTCTGTTAGACATTGTAGGTCAGTATGGTAGAGACTTTGGGGTTAGATTTAGCTGCGAAAGAAGTAGTGATGATTGTAAATAGATCATAGAATGAGGATAACATTACATGGAGACTAGGAGAAGATGAGCTAGAGCAAATGTGTGAGTACAAGTACCTAAGGGTATGTATGAGTGCAGATGGTTGCGAAAAAATGAAGCATGAAAAGACAAGTCAGATGAATCAGTGGGTTGGTCGAATGGGGAGTGCAGCAAGGATGAGGGCATGCAAGTATGATGTGTTGCGGGAAGTATGGAAGAGTGTGGCTGTTCCAAGTGTAATGTATGGCATGACTGTGGTCGCATGGAATGAAAGTGAGATATAAAAGCTAGATGTAGGACAGAATAGAGTAGCAAGAATGGCACTGAATGCACCTAGGTATGCAGCTATAGAGGCACTAAGAGGTGACATGGGATGTGACATACCACTGTGTGTGGGTGGATGCATGATGGATTACCACTCCCTCACTAATTATTAGTTGGAAGGCAGGCAAGACAACTCTTTCTGTTTATGTTTTAGTGCAAAGAAAGCAAGTATTTATTTTTGTTTTGGTTCATTTAGTGGAAACTGAATTTCATTTCTTGTTCTCCTAAAAAAAACTTTGTTGTGATTATTGCGAAGAAAGGCAGTTCTTTATGTTGAATTTGGAAATAATAGTATTTACACCAAAGAAACACTCTGAAAACATATTTCATATTTCTGTGGAAAATAATTATCCTTGTACATTCTTGAGCAATTTTGAGCAATTGTAGCTCAAATCAGGTGGAAAATACCACGTAATTTAGAGAGAAATGCTGCACAAGTTGTGGCGGAAAATAACCACCCACTACGATGGCAACACTCAACGAACGTGACATCTCTGGCGAACAAAGTGGATGAGCTGATAGTGACAGTGCGTGAGGCCAGTGCAGACATTGTGGCCATTACGGAGGCGTGGCAAATAGTTCCTGAGGTGTGTGGTATTGATAACTACCAACTCTTCCACCATCTTAGGACGGGTCGTCGAGGGGGTGGAGTGGCTCTGTACTGCCGCAGTTCCCTCTGTCCCTCCCTTCTCAGTGTTGACGTGCCTGACGGCGTTGAGGCATTGTGGGTGAGAGTGACGTCCCCCTCCCACCCTCGCAACACAGCATCCATCATTGTCTGTGTTGTTTACCACCCTCCACGTGCTTCCACAGCGCAGGTGCTCGCAGACCATCTAATCACCCCTGCTGATAGGCTCAGGGTGCGATTCCCCGCGGCTAAGTTGGTTATCTGTGGGGACTTTAACCGCTTAGATACGAGTGATATACAACACCAGCTTCGACTCACTCAGGTCGTGGGGTTCCCTTCGCACGAGCAGGCAACACTCGACCTTATCTTGTCTGACCTGAGCCATCAGTACCCGCCACCCCTGCCCCTACCCCCCATAGGGCGCAGCAACCACCTGTCCATCATCTGGAGGCCTGCCCCCACTACCTCGGTCCCCAAGTCATCTGTCACCCGGACCCACAGACCAATGCCTGACTCAGCCGTGAGGGACTTCGGGCAATGGGTAACTCACCACCCGTGGACTGAGGTGACGGGGGCCGAGGACGTCAACACCAAATGGGAAAATTATGTCACCACCACCATGCAGGCTTACCATCACTACTTCCCCGTCAGAAAGGTCACAGTGCACCCAAGTGACGCCCCCTGGATGTCACCCCGCATCAAGCGGCTCCTTCGTCAGCGTAACAGACTGTATTACACAGACCCTGCTCGCTACAGAGGAGTTAGGAACAGAGTCATCAGGGAAATCAAGATAGAAAAAAGAAGGTATTACCCAGACAAAATTAAACACCTTAAACAGGCCAACAGCAGTCAGTGGTTCTACAAGGTCAAGTTGCTATGCGGACTACAAAAACAATCTCCCACTCTTCCCTGTACCTCACACCTTCCCTCTAATGAAGCGGCCGAGGAGATTAACGGTCACTTTGCTGCTATCTGTCAAACTCTTCCTCCTCTCTGTTTCGCCTCTCTACCTGCCTACCTTCCCCCTCCCTCCACCCCTCACATTGTCCAGGAAGCTGATGTAGTTAAAAGAATTAAGAAATTTAAATCTAACAGGGCCACTACTCCATGTGATCTGCCCATCAAAATTTATAAAGAATTTGCTCTTGAATTGGCCACTCCCCTCACTTCAATCATCAATGCCTCTCTCTCACAGAGTTCAGTTCCCGCTGATTGGAAGACTTCATATGTCACACCACTCCCTAAAACACCTAGCCCTCAGTCTTTCAATGATTTAAGGCCAGTCGCTATCACACCCATCCCCAGCCTTATTTGTGAAGATTTTGTGTTTGACTGGTCTTACTCCAACATTATTAAACACATTGACCCACAACAGTTTGGTAATATTAAAGCTACATCCACCACCCACTATTTAGTTAATTTTCTTGAATTCATTCATAGCAACCTGGACAAGCGTGACACCTCTCTTGCTCTCGCTTTTGTGGACTTCAGGAAAGCGTTTGATCTGGTTGACCACACTGTTGTTATCACCAAGGCCATAAAGCTGGGCCTTCACCCTGACCTGATATCTTGGCTGGCTGACTTCCTGTCTGGTCGCCAGCAGGCTGTTCGCTATCAGGGCTCTGTTTCCTCACTACGCCAGCTGACCTGCGGGGTCCCCCAGGGGACCAAGATGGGGCCTCTGTGTTTCCTTATCATGATAAATGACGCCCTCACCGACACCATACACCGCTGGAAGTATGTGGACGACTGCACGCTAGGCATCACCGTCAATAACAGGGCGCCGAACTACACGTCTCTTCAAGACTCCCTGGACAAACTACAGGCGTGGACGCAATCCAACAGCGTCACCATCAACCACACCAAGACCGTGGTGATGCACGTCTGCACGGCCAAGACAGCTGTACCACCACCCCAGCTCAGCATCGGCCCTCACTCACTCCAAGTAGTTAACACCTTCAAGCTACTTGGGGTGGGCCTGGACGACCATCTCTCCTGGAGCCAACATGTGGCGAGTGTGGTGAAAGCAGCTTCTTACCGTCTCTTTATGCTGCGAAGGCTCAAGTCTCTGGGGACACAGGCGGAAGAGCTCAAGGGAGTGTATATCTCCTTCATCCTCCCTAAGCTCATGTATGCCTCCCCAGCGTGGTCATCTTCCCTGAACTCCACGCAACTACACCAGCTGGAGAGAGTTCAGAAGAGGGCATGCAGGGTCATCCTTGGCCCTGCATATGTGGACTACGCCCATGCCCTGACCACCTTGAGCCTCACCACACTGGCCGCTAGGTACGAGAGGGCCCTCAGCAGCTTTGGTAGGGGCCTGCTTCGCACTAGCCGCCACCGCCACTTCCTGCCACCTGCAGCCCCGCCTCCCTCTAGGACTACTAGAAACCCCAATGTGCTGGTCCCCCCCAAGGCGCCCCGCACTGACCGCTACAAACGAAGTGCCATCCCTACCATCATCAAGGGCATTAACCTTCATTAACTTTGGTGTTTAGTTTAGTTTATTCATTTAGGTAGTATTAGGTCTTAGTTTACGCTGGTTTTCCCCCCTGTACGTATTTTCAGTCCCAGGACTGCTATGTCAATAAACCGTTTATTATTATTATTATTATTATTATTAACGTATCACCAGAAATATAACTTCCCATCATCATTGCATCCCTTTCCAGGCTGAGTAGAGACATAAATTTTTCACAGTGGATGAATAGGACTCTATTATGCATGAAAATATGATTCTTTTCCATTTAACAAACCTCAATTTTTCGGCTAGATTTGCGCCTCACAGACATGATCCAAAAACCTATTTGCGACCTGAAAGGGTTAATGCCTTCCCAGTCGAAGAGCAGTCTGCAACAATCAACAACACACCCAATGGCTTCAACATCACACTTCCTATTGATGACCTCATGCCAGCTGCAGAAACATCATTAGATGATGAAGCATTACCAACAACGATCCTTGTAGACACTCCTTTGACCTACAAAATTGTTTCCGGTGGAACAAGAAAAGGCAGCTCTCTCCTCACTGATTCTTTGGGTTTTACGTACACCAGGAAGCGAGAATCATCTGTCTCAGTTACATGGATATGCAGCTACCGTGGTAAAAAGTGCTATGCAACAATTTCACAGCAAATAGGAACAATGAACTTCAAAAGTGGACACCACCAACACACATCCTGGGGATCCTGGTGATGAGCTCAAAGCATCAATACAAGCTTTCATTAAACAGTTTGCTTTGGAATTTCCATTTGCATCATCTGGGGAAATAGTAAAAATTCAGATGTTCCTTTACCTAATATAAACACTCTAGTCTGATGCACCAATCGCGCCAGGGAAGGACAACGTCCAAAACACTCTGAAGATATTAGTTTAATTCTGAATTAAACACAGATCATGTTCCACAAGACTTTCTTCAAGCTGATCTATTTGAAAATGGACAACGACATCTCATATTTGCAACCCCAATTCAGTTGCAACACCTGTCCAAATCTAAAGTTTGGTACATGGACGGAACTTTTAAAATTGTTCATGTCCCTTTTGTTCAACTTTTAAGTGTGCACAGTTTTATATAGATGGAATTATGAAACAGGTTCCATTGTGCTTTGTCCTAATGTCAAGATAAAAGAAAAAGGACTACTCGTACCAGTTATAAGAAAAGTTACTGAATTAACGTCAACACCTGTTTGTGAAGTTGTTTTGGATTTTGAAAGAGCACTATGGTCAGCAATGCAAGTGTGCATTCCTGATGCTTCTTTTCATGGCTGCTGGTTTCACTGGGCCCAAGCAGTGTACCGCAGAGTGAAGAGACTAGGTCTACAAAATACCTATATTAATCAACTTGCTGTAAGACAGTTTATTCGGCAGTTAATGGTGCTGCCAAACTTACCTCCATCTCATACAGCTTTTCACCATATCACCAGCCAGTCACTTCCTGATCAGCGACTTCAAGATCTAATTACCTACTATGAAAAATGTGGATCAGGAACGAGATGCATCCTCCACATTCTTGGAGCTCTTACAAGCGCCCTGTTCGGACTAATAACGATTTAGAAGGGTGGCACCATACAATTAACAGGGTAGCTAAAACCAATTATATAAACATTTACCTCTTAATTAGTATTCTACATGATGAATCTAGTAGAATTCCTATGATTGTAAAATTAGTAAAAGAAAAGAAAATGTATAGATACCAAAGGAAGCATGCTATTCAAAAGCAAGTTAACCTCAATGACCTATGGATGAAATATGAGAACAAATCCATAACAACATCAGAATTTCTAAACCGGTGCGCTGAACTGATGGATCATGCTGAGGACTAAGCCTGTAATAACCCTTAAAAAACGGCGATCCCCTATTGAGGCACGGGTGCGATATACGTTTGTGACGGCGAGCATCAATAGAGGCAAAGATTTTTCAGTCACCAGTTAAAAGCTTGGCGAACCGTTTTCTCTAGACTCGCTTGGGGGACACTTGGCAACTCATCTCACATGCTGACAAAGTCTCTCCTCTAAACACAAGAGTCATTAGCCCTGATTTCATGAGCAATGGAGGAGGTGTCTGGCAGCTCAAGTGACTCGCCGGGTGGAGCGGGCAGAGCTGCTCACCCCGGCATCCACAAAATAGTGATTCTGCTGAATATATTTCTGCTTCTTCTACTGATAGTGATTACATACCTATTGATGAAGAGATTGAAGATAGTGACACTGACAGTGATGATAGTAGTAGTTACAGAGACAGTGACACTGGCAGTGACCGTGATTCTGACATGGAAATCGCATCCTCAGCTCAGACACAATCATAACAAAAAAGACGAGTCTCTCCATCCTTACAAGATGAAAATGCAAGTGACAGTGTGAGAAGAAAACGCACATGTGTGGCTGCATCTGTGAGTGATTTTCAGTGGCGATCTACTCGTAATTTTGTGCCAAAACAGCTTGATTTTGATGGCACTGGTGGTGAAGGAATCACAGAACATTATGAACTGCCTGACAGTCCTGAGGAGTGTGACTTCTTGCAGTATTTTGATGATAACTTGCTTGATATAATTGTGACAGAATCAATCAGATATTTCCAGCAAAGAAATGGTGGACGTCAGCCAAGTCCACACTCGAAGCAGTGGTGTGACATGACACGTAGTGAGCTGTTGTTGTTCTTGGCTATTACAATGTTGATGCCACATGCCAAGAAACATGTACTGTCAGATTATTGGGCAAGAGATGACACTGTTTATCACAATATTATTACATGATGAGGCCAGCAGAAAAAAACATACCAAGATGCTGCGATGCAAACAACAAGCTTGTGGTACCAGTCTTTGTTCTGGTGCCCAGTATCACCAGAAATACACTAGGATTTGTAGCATTGATATTTTGCTATCATATTCAATATAGTATTCCTAAGATGATGACTTTTTTTAAGTCCTTTTTGCATGCAAATAATTTCTTATTACAATGTAGTTTGTGTTATCTTTTAATGTAGTTTCATTACTTTTATATCATGTTTTTAATTTTTTCTTACAATAAATATCTTATCTCCCTACTTGGTAGGTGGTACATAGCATCCTTGTCTGGTACATACAAGCCAAAGCAGTGGTACATAGGAGCCGGTACATAGCAGCCGACGGTACATAGCAGCTAGCATTCGGACATATCGACAGAGTGAGGGAAGACAGGGCGAGTATGAATGGAGAATGTAGCATGACAATGGGGAAGGGAATGAATTGGATGTGAGAAAGTGGGAAAAAGTGATAGACCAAGAAGTGAGACGTGTAGGCCTGAACAAATGGAGGAAGGAGATGGAGAGAAAGGACACTTTGGAATTGTATAAGGAAAAAGAGACAAGAAAGATGGTATGATGGAAGCCTGGGTAGTGACCTCCTCTTTCGAGCCAGAGCACAGTTAATGGATGTGAATGTAAGAAACTATAGATGGTCTGAGTCAGGTAACAAGGTGTGCCAGATGTGTGACATGAGGGAAGATGAGATGGTGGAGCAAGTATTGCTGGAGTGTAACAAGTATGACTGCGAGAGAAGGGACACGATGAGGCTAGTTCTGGCTGAGATGGGATATGAAGAGAATGATAGGGTTGAAAGGACTGGCAGTGTTCTCAAGCACTGGGACAGGACGGACGTGCAACTCTCTCCTCCCGTGTCTTTGACTTTTGCCTAACATAAGTGGAGTTGTCATGCCACCTAAACCTTCAAAACCTGCTGACCCTGCTGGTCATATGTCACAGACTCCAAAGCAAACCGGCACAATCCCCAAAGGAAGAGGAAGGGTTGGTACTTAAGGGGGTACGCGGCACCTGGGAATGGTCAATAAGGTCTATATATGACATTTTTCAAAACTGAGCTTGAAATGTTCCTACACTACCTAGTGATCATCCCCGCATAGTATTTTCCCCACCGCGCCAAATTTAAATGGCTGGCACGTGTTTAAAGGGACCGCGTTAAAGGCCTAAGCCGTGTGAGGGGGCGTGGCAAGTTGGGACCTACTACGCGCACATATTAGAGGCGATTTTTGGCTGCTATCTTGCTCCCCTAACGTCTATTTGATGCTATGAGTGCTCAAGAGAGCAATGAAGGGTGGCATTGTTGTTTCCCTCACAGATAAGTCATCCCCTGACCTTGACGGAGAGAGGGTGATGCGCTCCTGATTTTTTGTATAAAGACTCGCTTATACAACAATTATTGCATTTCCCTCTTGTTTCCTTCAACTAATTCATTATGGGTGATAAAAGGAAGACGATAAAATACAAAAAAACAAGAAAGCAGCACTTGAAAAGCCTAAATAAGAGAAACATTGCCACACCCACGCCACCGCCACTAGCAAAGGACCAGCCTATACCCTCACACAAACAACATATCCACACTCCGCTACGGCAGGATGTTCTGGCGAAGATGATTCCTGTGTACAAGCGCATTATGACCTCTCACCTGTTAGAGAGTTGCAAAGGAGCCACTCAAAACAACAACGAAAGTCTCCACAATACAATTTGGACTGAATTGCCCAAAACCAAGTTCTTTGGACTACAACGTATGTTATACGGTGTCCATCGTGGTGTCACAAAGTTCAACCTTGGGCATGCAGCAGTTGAAGTGGAAGGATCAGGATTATTTGCAACCAAAGCGGCAAAGGAAAAAGACACAACTAGAATAAAAAATGCGAAGAGGAAGATGGAATGTAAAGAAGATAGGAAGAGGAAGAAGATCAATGCCATACATGAAGAAGAGAACAAGAAGAGAGTAGAGGGGACAACCTATGAAGCAGGAGGTGCAGCACTCCCTACATAGACTAACATCTTAGGGAATGGTGAGGGGTGTCTGATGAGGAAAGAGAAGCCACCCACTGCTGGTTAAAATAACCCTCTTTCTAATGATGTAGACACTTTGAGGACACCCAGCAGTGAGGTTTGATATAAACAAACCGGCAAAGGTGCAAAAATCAGATTTTCCCAAAAGCCCGTCTGTGACTAATTTTAAGTATTTATGTAAATGAGGCACTTATAACTGCAATATTTTGATGATTTTTAGGGTACATAACCTGTTTACTGTGATGACTAAGACATACAAAAATCAATTAAATTGGTGAAGAAATAAGGAAGTTACATATGTTTCCAATTTTCAATGGGCCGTATCTCCGTTCGATATTTTTTTGATATTCAAAATTCACAAAAAATCTAAAATCAATCATACTTTGATGAGACTACCAGGGAATATTGCGTGTAGTAGTAGCTAGCACAGTATGATTAGATATTGTGGAAAAGTTGAAGGATTTAGGAGTAATACGAGATAAAAGTGACCAAAAATCCATTTTTTTGTGATTTTTTGGGAAATGAAAAAAGGTCGTGCCAGCTTTCAGTTGTATATGTAAAAAATTGTGTCAACTCCTAGTACTGATGGTTTAACTGGTGGGTCTGTTGTTGTTCCTTGTGGTAGTTGTGAGGTTATTGTTGGTGAGGATGGCATTGGATGTGACAAATGTGATAACTGGTTCCATCCTAGTCCTTTATGTATGGGGGTGTCTGATCATGTTATTGATGTTATTCGTGAGGCAGGGGGTGCCGGGGTGGAGTATGTTTGTACTCAGTGTAGGGCTCGCCCTCCCGTTACTGGAGCCAGTAAGGATTCCCCAAGTGGTGACCCAGCTATTGCTCAACTCTTTGTAATGGTGAAAGCTCTTTGCTCAGCTATCGCCAAAGTAACAGATAAGGTGGACTCTATGGCCTCACACCCTCCTCCTCCTCTTCCTCCTCCTCCTTCTGTGTCTGCGACTCAGGCTTCAGAAAAATTCAGAAACAGATCTCTTATGAAGAGGATATTCTAGACCATTATGCAGTTAAGCCCAAAGTTTTTCACTTGTACATCCATGGGAAAAAGGTAGGATGTCCTTCCATTGGCCCTCTCGGTAATTCTGGCAACTTAGTCTCTGATCCAAAAGAGATGGCACAGCTCTTGGGTAATGCTTTTGCCTCAGTGTTTACTATACCCTCTGGTCTTCCACATTCACCACACCAAGAACACGATGGCTCCTTTCACCAGATTCACTTTACAGTTCAGGATGTAGCTCAGGAACTTAGCGCCATAAACCCTTCCTCTGCAATGGGACCTGATTCTGTTCACCCGGCATTACTGAAACGTTGTTCCACTAATCTAGCATATCCTTTATTTAAAATATTCACTATATCTACTAATTCTGGGAAAATTCCTGATGTTTGGAAGAAATCTTCAGTAGTGCCTATTTTCAAGAAAGGTAAGTGGTGTGATCCTTTTAACTACTGTCCAGTAAGTCTCACTTCAGTTTGTTGCAAAATTTTACAGAGAATAATTGCTGTTGCACTACATGAGTATTTGGAGACCAATTCAATATTAAATGACGACCAGTTTGGCTTTCGCCCTGGCAGGTCAGTAGAGGATCAGCTCTTACTGACGTATAACACAGTCTCTAAGTGGATGGACACTGGTAATGTGGTTTATATCATTCTTTTTTATTTTTCAAAAGCCTTTGACACTGTTAATCACCAGATTCTATTTACTAAACTTAACTTATTGGGTATTAATGGTATTATTCTTTCCTGGATTAAGACATTTTAAACTAACAGGTCAATGGAAGTTGTTGTGGGTGGGCAGAACAGTTCTTCATTTCCACTAATTAGTGGAGTGCCACAGGGTTCTGTATTAGGTCCTACTCTTTTTCTTATATATATAAATCACATCTCAACAACTTTGTTTTCAAATGTAAAATTATTCGCTGATGACCTAAAACTATATCCTTTGATTAAACCTCAGAGTCTTCATACAGTGTTGGAGGGCATTACTATGTATTTCAACCGCCTTGACCCATCATTTTTCGCTAATATTTCCGAAATAACAATTCACATCAGCATGGTATATTAACACGGCCTAATTCACACCCTGCCCTAATTTTTTACATTATATTGAATTCACAGGGGTATTTAATTACGGCGTTTACTCTTGACTTTTAGTGTGTCGTCGCAGATACACGCGAAGGAATTTGAACAAGTGAGGATGTGACGTCATCACAAACTACCTCACTTATCCCCTATGCCTCCCCTTCCCTCCCACTATCACTCTCGTTTCCTATCCCCCCACACGGTATGGTTTACGTTATCCTGGTGAGCAGCAGACAAAATTGGTCTCATTCCCCCATTGTATGAGGAGAGTGTCGCATCGCTGCCATGTCCAACATGCCATGTTGCAGGTGTAGTTGTAAAACCGCAGTTGCTTTGCGACTTTTACACTATTTCAATCGGGAGAAAGCGGCCGGGAAAGTAAGGATTAGCTTGAACAGGTAAGAAATATTAATTTATTTCCTATTCTTCTCAATGAAGTTTTCAATGTCTGAATTGAAAACGATAATTTGATAATCGAGCCAACATATGAAATGTTATAGCCATGCAAAAATATAATGTAAAGGTTTTCCTTCACCACACAGGCCTTATGATCGTGTAGCAGAGGCCATGGGGATGACAGTGAATGCTGTGCGGATGATGTTGAAGCACAGCACGAGCTCGCGTTCTGGGTCACCAACACCGCCCGTGACAGCCCCTCCCCCCCCCTCAACATCATCTGGAACACCGACGTCCATCGCCACCACGGCCGTCTTTGACAATTTTTCCATTGGTGCCATTCGCCGGCATGTACACAAGTTTGCTGCCAAACAACCCGTCACTCTTGTTATGTTGAGTGAAGAGTTAAAGAGGGCGGATATCATCCCGGAAGAAACCTCAGAGACGACCATGTGGCGATTACTTCACACAATGGGGTTCAGGTATAAAATATCCCAAAGGAAAATGTACATGAAGAAGGAAACTTTGGATATTGTGTGTCGTCGTGTTAATGCTCTTCGATCACTCAGGAAGCATCGGCAGGAGGGGAGACAGGTGATTTACGTCGACGAGACGTGGTTTACTACCCGAATGCACCACAGTAAGGAGTGGGTAGACACAACACAGCCTACCACCAGTGCCACCTTCAACCATCAAGTGCCCCCTGGGGAGGGGGAGCGCTTTGTGGTAGTAGCAGGTGGCACAGATGAGGGATTCATTGACGAATCATTTCTGTGCTACACTGCCAAGAACAAAACAGGAGACTACCATGGCGAAATGAGCAGCACCCTATTCATTCGCTGGCTGACATCACAGCTTTTGCCTGTGCTCACTGAGCCATCGGTGCTGGTACTGGACAACGCACCCTACCACAGTCAGCTGACCGAGGAGACCCGTTGCCCCACCACTGCCACGAGAAAAGCGGAGATCGTAAAGTGGCTGGAGTGCCACAGCCTACCATTTCCACCACATGCGACGCGCCCAGAGTTGCTGCTGCTCTGCAAGGAGAACCGGCCCGAACCACGCTACACGGTTGACGAAATCATCCGATCATGGGGTCATGAGGTCATCCGGTTGCCACCAGCTCATCCAGAATTAAACGCTATAGAACAAGTGTGGGGCTGCATGAAGAAACACGTGCGTTCAAAGTTGCAGAGGTTCACTCGAACAGACCTGCAAGCGCGGCTCCAGGAGGCAAAGCTTATTGCAACCAAGGAGGTGTGGGCGGGTGCTGTGAGAAGGTCCAGATTCTTCGAATGAGGCGCACGGTGCAACAACGACGTAACCGTGAAATTTGAGATTTCGTGTTTTTGCCTGCTCCGTGTGGTAGAAGGGTGTAAAAGTCTCGTGGTGATGTCGGCCAAGTCATATTCGACCATCTAAGCACCTGTACTAAGGCTCAAAGTCGAGCGTAGTGCGGAGAAAATTTCTCTGGACTAACATCTCGAAAGTGGTACAACAACGACGCAACCTGCTCCTCCCAGCCTCACGTGCGTATGGCCAATCAGCGGCGCGGTTGCAGCCGCCCGGCGCGGGCGAGCCAATCACAGCACCGCTGCCATGTTTACCAGCGCCGTTGCCATGGTGACAACACACTCACCATGTGCTCATCCACTCTGCCCTTTAACACGCCCAAGCACAGATGCACGCTACCTTTCTCGTGACTCTTTACGCAACTATGGCTTCTCCCAGCACTTCTACCTCCGTTCCTGCCGTGGAAGAGCGTCCTGAAGGTCCAGGGGATGAGCTGCAGATGAGGAAGAGGAGGGATGAGACGCAGTGGAAGAGGAACCTGGCTAAGAGGAAGAGGAACTCCGGGCAGGAATACGTGGGGCTGAACACGGGGAAGACTGTGGCGGCGAAGCAGGTTGGACCACCATGTGGGTGTCCTAAGGGCTGCTTCCTGAAGCTTGGAGAGGAAGCTGTGCAGCGTATCTTCTCCGAGTACTGGAAGATGGGGGACTACAACGCGCAGTCAGCCTACATCGTCACCATGGTCCTGTCGAAGGAGGTGAAGACATCGGGTGTGGTAGCTGGCAGCAGGAGGAAGGCGACGCTGGAGTACGGTGTGAACGTCGACAGCAAGAGGGTGGTCATCTGCAAGAAGGCGTATCTTAGCATCCACGCCTTAAGTGACAAGCGAGTCCTTACTGTCCTCAAGAAGTTGGGGGACACAGGTGTGGCTGCAGGCGACCAGCGCGGGACTCACGGCCACCCTCACAACAAGAAACCTGACGAAGTCGAGCGGCTTGCACAGGAGCACATCAGGTCCCTTCCTCTCTGTTCGTCACACTACTCCCGTGCCAAGTCACGCAACAAGATGTACCTGTCTCCCGACTTCACCCAGGCCCACTGTTACTCCCTCTTCCAGCAGTGGTGTGAGGAGAAGGGTGTTGAGGACGACATGGTGATGAGCTTTGACGGCTACAAGCGGAAGGTCTACGAGTTCAACATCGGTACCAGCCCTCCCAAGGTCGACACGTGCAGCATCTGTGACAAGTTTCGTGTCCAGGTCGAGGTGGCGAAGGCGGAGAAGGACGTGGGGAAGGAGAACCAGCTGAACCTGCAATGGGCTTTGCATCAAGCCCGTTACAAGGCCGCCAGGAATCTGCTGCAGGTGTACAGCGAGGTGAGGGACGACACGCAGGCGGCGATCTGCATGGACCTGCAGCAGACCCTGGTCACTCCACGTCTCACCACCAACGTCGCCTACTACAAGCACAAGATTTGGACATACAACTTCGGCATCCACGACCTCACAGGTGCTGCACGACCTTTGTTGTACGTGTGGAACGAGGCTGTTGCCAAGAGGGGATCGTGTGAGATCGCCAGCTGCCTCGTCCACTACATCGAGAACTTCATCCCTCGCACCGTCAACAAACTGGTCATCTTCTCCGACAACTGTGGTGGCCAGAATAAGAACATCAACCTGTGCCTGCAGCTGCTCCGCCTCGTACACAGCCAACGGTTTTACCAGGTCAAGCATTACTTTATGATGCCTGGCCACTCCTACATGCCCTGCGACCAAGACTTCGGCCACCTGGAGAAGTTCTTCACACCTCGTGAGGTCTACACCACCGACCACTACATCGAGCTGATGCGGGAAGCGAGGCAGAGGAACCCCTTCACTGTGGTGGAGATGTTCTTCGACCTCCTTCCCCTCCAGGCGTGCATCACCAAGACCCAGGTGGCCAAGTCCAAGTTCAAGGAGGGCAGGCTGTTCGTGTACAAGGCGGACTACAAGCAGGGCTTCCGGATCCACCACAGCTACTTCGAGGACGGAGAGGAGGAGGGTGTGTCGCAGACAGTCAAGCTGCAGAAAGGGAAGAGGACGGCCTACAACCCCGAGATCTTCGACCTGTCTGTCGTGGAACTTCCTGTGAAGTACCCCCAGGGAGTGGCCTTGCGGCAGGACAAGTTGACCGACCTCAACCACCTGCTGCAGTTCATCCCTCTGTCTCACAAGGGATGGTACCAGGACTTGTTTGCTGCCCAGGGACTGCTGGCTGCCGCTGAGGAGGAGAACAACCCTGACGACCCGGAAATTCAAGATGACGACTTGCTGGACTACTAGAGTGCAGACGAAAGTGTCACAGCATCTTGCTGTGGCCACCAGCCTTACGTAAGTTTTTTAAATCCCCAGTCAACCCGACTTAGTGGGTTGAAGGGGGATTTAAAGGGTTGGTAAATCCGCTAAGGGCATTGCCAGGATCAAACAGACGTATCCTGGTAATCAACTTAACTGTCTCAATCCAGTGTAAAGGATGAGAGCCAACTATATTCATTGAATACAAAAAAAAAATTTGTTTCTTCATAATGTTCTTGACATAGCGGCTTTCCATTAATACTTACCAGAATGCATGCACAAACATAAAATTATCAGCATTACACACTGTTAGTCATAGCAGGACGTCAAAGTTATGGTAGGAGTAATAACGTGCCGGTAATGAGTAAGTTTTATTTTCTACGCTCGGAAAAAAATTCATAAAAAATTTATTTATGTACCAATCTTCATGAAACTTTCACCAAATACTATGTGTAATAGGCTCTAACACATTATTAACAAATGAAAACAATATCGGGAAAAAAAATTATTACCTACGGTATACGCGTTAATTAACGCGTAAGTCATCCACCCAAAATCGTCACCTATCACTTCGAAACCTACATCCCCAAACAGAACTACCCAAGACCTTTCAAATGATGTATAATACTTACTTATTTAAGGGTATCTATTGTGCGCAATCAGTGTTTAACTTTGAGCGCGTTTTTTTCGAAACTTCCATTTCTCGGTTACATTTTTTTAATTTAATTTCTGGAAAATGTAGAATTAGGTAAAATATAACTTGTTATAGCTCATTTGAAAGGTAATTTAACATACTTTAATTTAATAATACAAAAAATTGCATTGCAAGTAGTATATATGAAATAAAAATTCGTACAGTTGGTCAAAAAAATAAAAATAAATGAAGCGCAAAAAATTGGCTCCACAAACTTTGGTCTAGCATGAACAATATAACACATAGAACAAAAATAATTACACCATTTGAAAGCTGAGGATTTTGACTACCTAACACTATTTGGTTTATATATATATGACTAATATTTTGTTCACAGTGGCCAAATATGTGACATGGGGTAAATTGGGTCACTATAGAAAAAAACGCACGGTACATAATAATCATGCTTCATGTCTTATGGACTATGCAGAACATTTTATTTATTAATCATGTTATTTTTTGTATTATGGACTACTAATGTGTTCTAATTGATGGTTTTCTCTTTGTTTTCTAGATATGAAATGATCTAAATCATGCCTCGCACACATATTAAGAAAAAAGCTGGGCCGGCTTATGGACCGGAGGATTTACAAAAAGCAATTGCTCAAGTTAGTGGTGGCAGGTCCATAGGCAGTGTAGCAAAAGACTATAAAATCCCCAAGGAAACATTAAGGCGTTGGGTTGTCAGTCCTCCTAACAAAATCGGTGCAGGTCGTCCTACTGTTTTAAGTGCTGATGAAGAAAAATTAATTGTGAGTGCGTTGGAGTTCGCGTCTAAGTGTGGCTTTCCTCAGGGAAGAAATGAAGTTAAGGACATGGTTAAATCATTTATCAAGTCAGTTGGTAGGAAGAATCCATTTCATGACGATCGTCCTGGTGAAGACTGGATGCTCCTCTTTGAGTCTAGGCATAAGGAGTTCTTGAAGCAGCGCAAACCAGAGATCTTAACCATTGCTCGAGCTGAAGGTCTGACTCATCGTGTACTCGACTCATTCTTCGACATATATGAAGATTTGTTAGAAGCCAACAATTTGAAGACCAAGCCACATTGCATCTTTAACCTAGATGAAACAGGTCTAAATACTGACAGGCGAAGTGAGGCCGTCTTTGTAAACAAGGATGCTAAGAATGCTTATCTCAAATCACCCACTGCAGGAAAAACAAATTTTTCAGTTCTGTTTTGTGTGTCTGCTGCAGGCATATATATGCCTCCTCTCACAATCTACAAAGCCAAGAATCTCTATGCATCTTGGACTCTTGGAGGACCCAAAGGAGCTGTATTCAGCTGCAGCGAATCCGGTTGGATGATGGACCTAAATTTTGAAGACTGGTTTGTTAAATGTTTTGTTCAACATACAGCTAACATGGAGAAGCCTATTATCCTAACATATGATGGCCACAACAGCCACTTAACCTTCAACACTATCAAGAGTGCAATGGACAATGATATCATCATCCTCTGCCTGCCCCCAAATACTTCGCATGCCTTGCAACCACTTGATGTAGGGGTGTTCAGACCAGTTAAGGTTGTCTGGAAGAAGATCCTCAACACCTGGTTCACTGAGTCCCGTATGCAGTCTGTTGATAAAGCAGTCTTTCCAAAACTATTGAGCAAACTGTGGCAGCAGCTGAACCCAATGCATGCCATCAATGCATTCAAAGGTGCTGGTTTGTACCCTTGTGATAGGGAGGCAGTCAGGCATAGAGTTATTACACATTCATCTGCTCCTCCACAAGCTGTACCAAGTTCATCCACAGATGTTCATCCAAGCACACAAGATGAAGCTGCGCCGGAAACGCCACGAAGAGTCCTATCAAAAGCTATTCTCAAAGTACTTTCGCCTCCTCCTTCCACGGAAACTGAAGAAGCTAAAGCACAGAAGAAGATGAAGCGTAAAAGAGTTCAGTCTACGATGGGAGAGGTGTTAACAAATGAGGCAGTGTTAGAAAGATTACAGAAGGAATCCACTTGGAGAAAAGAAAAAGAAAAAAGTAAAAAGGTGCCTATGGAAGTGGAGAAAACAAAAAAACAAGGTAGGCCTGTCAAAGAACGACTGTACGTTGAGTCTATGGAGAGTTCAGAGTCAGATGTGGACGTAACACCTTTGCCTAGGAGTGACGATGAAAGCCAGGAAACAGGAAAAGCGATGAAAACAGGAGTAGGTTTGAAAGACCTAAAGGAAGGGGTGTCGTATGTCATAGTGAAGTATGAGGGCTCTTATTTTCCTGAAATAGTTAAAAATACTGGTAAATCAACTATCACTGTTAGTTGCTTAGTCAAGAGTGGTCCAACTAGCTGGAAATGGCCAGAAAGAGAGGATTCATGTGACTACTTGCCCAAGGACATTGTCATCATTATCAAACCACCAATAATGGGCAACCGTGGACAATGTTCAATCCCTGAGGCTGACCAATATTGGTGTTAGCCTAAGTTTCTTCAATGATTCTGAGTAAAATGAACATATTTTTTTTTTTTAACAAGAAATGAAGTCTTTTGTTTTAAAAAAGGAAAATAAACATTAAGCTACTGTGCATAAACTAAGTGAAACCTAAACATTAAGCTACTGTGCATAAAGATACAAGTGTTAAACAAATTAAATTGTCAAATAGACAAACATATAATGTTTTATTTCAGTCAGTATTATCATTTTGAATTAGGATAAGTCTACCTGAATCACAGAAATTAACTAAAACTCAAGAAAAACCTTTTCTGTACATCCAGCTATGGTTAGTAACACTTACAGCTATTTATAGCACCATTAACATAACTTTTTTACAGGCGACCCAAATTACCCCGGACACCGGGGTAATTTGGGTCCTATTTTTTTTCTCTTTTATTGCTTGTTTCTCCAATTTATAAATGAGATTTTAAAAACAGTTATATACCATTTTGTAGCTAAGGCCTGTAATGCTCTGATGTAAGCCTAAAACCTTGAAAAATATTTTTACCTTTGATGTGGCAGCAAAAATAATAAAAAATTGACCCAAATTACCCCGGGCGACCCTACTGGTCATCGGACAACATACATGACAGTGTGGAACCCGTCATCATCAGCATGGACAGCGATGACGAGGATGAGCTATCTTTCCATAGTGATATGTAATGAAATAAAATGCATGTCCAGTTATTGTCATAATTTCCCTGCCCATCATATATATATAAACTTGTTTTCGAATCCCCTCTCCGGGTACATGGTATTCAATAATTATTGCATGTATTTCAGAGAGAGAGAGAGAGAGAGAGAGAGAGAGAGAAGAGGAGGGATGATATGGGGGAGGAAGGAGAGAAGGGGAGGAGTAGCGAGGTAGTTTGTGATGACGTCACATCCTCACTTGTTCGAATTCCTTCGCGTGTATCTGCGACGACACACTAAAAGTCAAGAGTAAACGCCGTAATTAAATACCCCTGTGAATTCAATATAACGTCAAAAATTAGGGCAGGGTGTGAATTAGGCCGTGTTAATATAACATGCTGATGTGAATTGTTATTTCGGAAATATTAGCGAAAAACGATGGGTCAAGGCGGTTGAAATACATAGTAGCTTAGTTCAAAGGGATATTGACTCGCTAATTAATGTAGCCAAATCTTGGGACTTAAAGATTAATGCAACCAAAACAAAACTCATGAGCTTTGGCCCCAACCTGCGACAGTCCCTTGATCTGGGCCCATATTCATTCTATACTGTTAAAGGCAAACCCCTAACACTCAGTTCCACTGCTGTAGATCTCAGCATAACTGTTGACCCTTCATTAAGACTCCACCATCATATTCAATCCACAGTGTCAAAGGCTGCTGGTTTATCATATTCCTTAATCAAGTCAACCCTTTGTCATTCCAGTTCCTTTATGGTTACACTTTTCATTACACATGTACGTCCACTTCTTGAATTTGCATCTCCAGTCTGGAACACCTGTTGCATCACTGATTTGTCTCTCTTGGAATCTGCTCAACGCAGATGGACGAAACTAATTACAGGTTGTGAGGATAAGTCCTATGACCAGCGACTTAAAACCTTAGATCTTTATTCTGTAAAAGGAAGACTATTGAGTGCCGATCTTATTAAGTGTTGGAAGATATTTAATGATATGTCAGCTATAACTCCTACAGATCTCTTTATCATGGCCCCAGCAAGAGATGTCACTCGGGGACACAAGTATAAGATTTTTGTTCCCCCCAGCACTTGTGAAGCCAGACAGATTTTTCTCAGTCCGTGTTGGGTACAAGTCAAGAATTACACCTCCTTTCTAATCCTTGAAATGACCTTGCAAGGTGATAGAGTACATACTGTAGAACATGTCTGTGATGTTTTTAATGTGGGGACGGCTTTTGTAAGGCCATCGTAATTAAATTAAAATTCCGACGCCTCCAGATTCTAAGTCCACAATGATCAGTCCTGTAGGAAGCTATAGAAGTTGGTGCGTGTGTTCCTATGTTGGTGAGTGTGTGGCGTGCGCACCTGGGCCTAATGACGCTCTTTCACGTCACGTTACACCTCCAATCAAAATTCGCTTTGGAAGCGTGACGTTGCTTCACGTCATGATAACCTGCCAATCATGACACAAATTGTGTGATCCCTCCTTGGGGATGTTCACTGCCCACAATCATCCAGTCACTCTGGTTTTTGATATGGCGGCTGACAGGTGTTCTGACTGTGACATGGGATTATTTGCTTCCCTCTACAACCCATACGCCCCTAACCATCCTCAGCAGACAGCTGTTGCTTCCACGTCTTCCTAATTTGGTAAGTTTGTCCATTTTCTTACTACGTATTTCTCGTATAAATTAATATTCCGATAGTTACAATAGATTAGGTAAGGTTAGGTAAGGTTAGGTTAGGTTAGGTAAGGTAAGGTAAGGTAAGGTAAGGTTAGGTTAGGTTAGGTTAGGTAAGGTAAGGTAAGGTAAGGTAAGGTAAGGTAAGGTTAGGTTAGGTTAGGTTCAGAGTAGTGACCTAGCGGGGGGGTCCAGGGGGGGCGCAGCCCCCCCGATTAGGTTAGGTCAGGTTAAGTTAGGTGTTGACCTAGGGAAATTCCCTAGATATAGGGAATTTCCCTAGATATAGGGAATTTCCCTAGATTTTCAAAGTCCGTTTATCATTCATATATGCTTCCCCCCCCAAAACCCCCGGTTCCCCACAGTCCCCCAAGCTTGCTGGGGGTGGTGGGGGGTGTAGGATGGAGGAAAAGGAGGAGGTGTAATTCTTGACTTTTACCCCGTGTTGTCAGGCTGTGGAATGCTCTTCCCCCAGAGGTTGCAGAGTCAACAAATGTAAACTGTTTTAAAAAGGGACTTGCTGTATTCGAGTACTGAACTCACTATAATTTACCATTCTCACCATGGCTAATAGCACACTCTCCAGTCTGATCCTTATTGCTTTTTTTGCTTCTTGTTGTTATACTTTGTGAAAGACTGGCGTGCTAGCTGATGTGGGGTTCCCTTCAAGGGAGCCCAACCAGGTAAGAACCAGGTAAGGGAATGGATGGTGTTGCTGTTGGGGCTGTGTGGGGACACCACAGCAAGAATGATTGATGCCGTGAAAATGTTTCTGGAAAAAATGTGGAGTATGAGGAGTGGTCAGTAGGCTTGAATATAAGCTGATCTTCACCTTATTTGTCTTTTTTTTCCTCCTTTGTCTCTCTCTCTCTCTCTCTCCTTTACAGGAATCAGCCGCTAAAAAGGCTTGAACTGTAAACACAGGTCACCTGCACCATCAAGCTCAAGCACACTGCCTTGCGCTGGGGCCGGGAGGGGGGTTGGCAACGGACTTCACCGTGTATTGAACGGAGGGTAAGGAGGAAACCGAGACAGGATTAGGAGCTAGCCTACTCTCTACCTCCTTAAACACCATCGCAGATAACATGGAAGGGAACGAAACACTGTGACTCCCTTCACGAAACCCCAGAAAGGCTGCAAACCCTTTGAAGAAGGCAGACATATCAGGCGGAGGGTCCCCAGAAGGCAAGGGAAACTGATACAGAATCCTCTGGTCCCGCGGAACCTCAGGTGGATACCGAGACAAGAGAGGAAGGGGAGGGGGGGGGAGGAAGGATGCCGCCCCCAACATCCCCATGCGACTGACAGGAAGAGAGAAGAGCCTTATTCTTGGCCTTATACTCATGCCGCTTCTGTAGTGTCCGCTGGTATTTAAAGGCACGAAGAACCAGCTTGGAGCTCCAAGAAGTACACTCCTGACACCGGCAGTTTACATGACACACCACCACGACACAGAATACATACGGTATGTGGATCGTGCTTTACGCCTCCAAGGACTCTCCTGCAGCCTGAAGAAACACAGACTCTCTTAGGGGAAGGCGTCGCACCACTCCCTGAAGACGTAGAGTGAAGAGAGGAAACAGGCGAAGGTGGGGCTGACAACATGGCGGCGAGTCTCCCTCCCCACAGCCGCAGTCAAACACTCAGGAAGAAAACACAGATCGGCACCGCAAACAACCGCCGAGGAAGGCTGAAAACCCTCCTGAAGGTCGGTAGAATCAGCCATATGGCCAAAACACACGAAGACAAGAAGGGTAGAAGCGCAGAGAGCACTGCTGATAATTCAACTCCGAACAGAAGCGCGTCACAAGAAAGAATGACGGTCTCACACTCTCAGCTGCGGAAGGTAAGGGCCAAGGTGGCCAATAGTTGCCAGTGCAGAGGTTGCCAAGGGTGGAATACGACGAGTAATTTAAGTAAAATAATGTAATAGACGGTTGGGTACATAGGGAGCATTGCAAATGCTGATAAAATTATATAAAAAAACAGGTTTTATGTGAAACAATTTTAATAACTTATGGAATGAAGGAGACAGACATAGTAAGGCCAAAGAGAGAAAGAGAAAAATTAAAAATAGGATGGAACTAGTAATGCAGTTAAATGATGAGGAGCAAAGCGACTTGGAGAACGTAATTGAGCATGTAACAAGGCTAGGACCATACACTAGGGAAAAAATAGGCCAATGAAAATGATACTCAAGACCCAGACAACCACAAAAGAAATTAGGTAGAACATCCAGACTGAAAGATGCTGATGGTTGTAAAGACATTTAGGTAGTTCAAGAAATATTACAATAAAGGAGAATAGAAGAAATTTAGCAGATTAGAGCAGCCAAAACAAAAATTGAGGAGAGGTCAGAGGAGGATAAGACTGTTTTGGGGGGAATATATTTGACAACCAAATAAAGTGGTATACTAGAGAGAGGGAATACATCACAATAGCACAGTAAAAGGAAAGGTTGAAGTACAACTGAAGTTAATTACAAAAATGAAGATGGATTACTAGAAAGAAACCTAGAACAAAAATAGTACATTAAAGATAGAGGACCAAAAGTATTATATCTAACAGAAACTAAAGTGACATCAGATAGAAAGGTTGTAATAAATAAAAATAAAAAAAATAAAAAAGATACAGCACATTGGGGAAGGACAGGAAGAAAAAAGGCAGAGGAGGAGTTAGGATACTAATGGACAGGGAGATAAATGTGAAAAATTTAGAATATGGTAAGAAACAATGTAGAAATACTGAATATTCAAATAGAAAAATATAATGGTGAAATGCAGGCTGTTGTAACAACATAGGGCCCCAGAACCATAGGAGCTCAAGCGCCGCCTCCCCGATTATTGAGATATTCATATTTCCGGAATCGGCAACTCTTCCTCTGTCTGGCTACGTTGTTTCTGACACCGTTTTCCGATTTCAACAAGGTTGAAAATCTTGTAAAAGCCAGTGTACTCTCTACCCATCGATACGTAAAGCACTATTCTATGTATGGCGTTTGAGCCTGGGGTCGTTGGTTTTGGACCAGAGGGGCTCAAAGTCAGCAGGAGGTAGCCAGCCAATGAGAGCGCACGGCACACAGCCCATAGGCAAATCGCGCTACCTTAAGCAGAAAATATTAGGTATAAAATCTTCAAATATGAATACGATAGCGAAAATTCACCAGATAGTGTAAAATTCTATCTACTATGATGGCGGGTAACGCGCTACCCTCAGCAGCTGCAGTTTCTCCTCATGAAATGCTTTAAGTGAGGGAAGGTACAGACGGCCCAGTGCGCCTATCATCGGGTGTGTGCGCTAGGTGGAGGAGAGAGCTGCGCCAAGGGGGGGGGGGGGGATAAGTGCGCTATGGTATGGCGGGCTATCACGGTAGATGCCTTAATTAAGCTTTTTATTTTTATCCACAAACTATCAAAATCGTTGACATTAAGCATTTAGTAATTCTTCTTTCCTGTCAAGGAATATGAATAAAAAAAAGATAAATAAAAGAAAGATTGCAATCTAGCATTTTATTTTTACACAATATAAATTAATAAACAAACGGAAACTTTCTTTTTCTTTCCATTTATTCTATCTCCTCTTTTTTTTTTCTCTGTTTATCTTCAATCATTTGCCGGTACTCAGCCCCACTTATTGAATATGGCAATGCTGCCATAGTCTTTTTCAGTCCCTTTTTCTTCCGAAATAAAGGCAGTGTGAGGTAATCGTCAATTGTTTTCGAATTTCGGCCTGTGGAAGGCAGTGACTGTGATGCAAGCTGGGATGTGGAAGGCAGTGAGTGTGAGGCAGGCTGAGATGTGGAAGGCAGGGACTGTGAGGCAGGCTGAGATGTGGAAGGCAGTGACTGTGAGGCAGGCTGGGATGTGGAAGGCAGTGACTGTGAGGCAGGCTGGGATGTGGAAGGCAGTGACTGTGAGGCAGGCTGGGATGTGGAAGGCAGTGACTGTGAGGCAGGCTGGGATGTGGAAGGCAGGGACTGTGAGGCAGGCTGGGATGTGGAAGGCAGGGACTGTAAGGCAGGCTGGGATGTGGAAAGCAGGGACTGTAAGGCAGGCTGGACTGTGGAAGGCAGAGACTGTGGGGCAGGTTGTAAGGTCTTCTCCAACAACACCTTCCATTCTTTATAGAGTGGATTATCCATGTCATACAGCTCCTCATACGGCTTCATGAATTTCAGAGTAGTTTCTTCCCCTAGCGAGAAATTCAACTTCATCAGCTTGAAAATGTTGGATAATGCTGAGGAAGTGGGAGTATCTTGTTCTGGTCTCAAGAACTCGGATTCAATCGCTTGTGATGCAGGTGAAAGAGTGGTTGAGGTTGCTTGGGGAAGATCAGTTCTGTCAGAAGATGGTGAGTTGTTGTAAGTGACTGGAGTAGCATTGGAGAAACTACAACTCGGCTTCAGCTTGTCGGAGTTAAGCACAACTTCAGGGTTGAAGGGATAGATACCAGATTTTACAAATCCCTTGAAGGCTCTGGCCGTGCAGTGGTGTCCCAAGCTTTCTTCAACGTGTGGGCAAAGGTGAACATTGTGACACTCTCTCCAGTCTGGTAATTAGACTTTCTGACGGCTTCACTCCATGCTAGCTTGTTTGTCCCAAAGAAAGCTTGACCCAGTGGCTGGATGAGGTGACTGGCGTGCACCTTTAGGCAGTAGAGAATGACACCATTCTCGTTACATAGGGTGCTGATTGCCAGGGAATGATGGCTGGAATGGCCTTCCACAAACACCACTGGTCGTTTTTCTCCCAATTTAGGAATGAAGATGTCCCTCAAAAAGCTAAGAAAGACTGACTCAGTAATCCACCCGTTTGGATTTTTTTGGAAAAAAAGGCCTCCTCAAACCCATGCAATGCATTGAAGCGAGGATCCCTGGTGTAAGGAAAGATCAGCAGTGGTGGAAGGTACTGCCCCATGGCAGAGGAGCAGGCTAACAATGTCACCTGCTGCCGTGTGCCACTTGTGATAGAGTAGATGTGTTTCATTCCTTTCATGCTGATGATTTTCTTGGTCTTTGGACAAATTTTAAAACCACTTTCATCTGCATTAAAGATCCTGTCAGGAGAGGTCAATAAAGTGGGATCGATGGAGTTCAGGTAAATTTTCATTCGCTGAAACCATTCGCCTAGAGCATCCTTTGTCACAAGCGCTCTCTCACCGCCAAGTGGTTGTCCCATTCTTTCCCTTATCTCTGGGTGTCTCTTGAAAAAGGCTTGCATCCAATCCTTTCCAGGGTGATTATCTTTAAAGACAGTCCTTGCATGCCTAGCGTCAAGGATGGCCTTCACCATGTCCTTAAGGTCATATTTAGTCCGTCCAAAACCTCGTTGAGACACCACAACTAGCAAGTCTACCAGTTTCTTCTCCTCCTCCTTCAACAGCACTGTTTTGTTGGCAGCTTGCAAAGGTCTTCTGCCCCTAACCTTGTCCCCAAGAGTGGCGTAAGGGATACCAAAAGTTTTGGAGGTGCCATTCAGGGACATTTGTTTGGATCTCACCAGGTCCACAGCTCTCTCCACTTCCTCCTGTGTGTAGCGAGACGTTGATCCCATTTCAGCAAAGACTGTTGGAAAGGAACAAAACAAAAAATGCAATTTGAAATGCATGCTCTTAAAAAAATAGTACTTCCTTTTTTTTTCCAAATAAATTCCTGCCATTTTCCGCTTTAAAAGTCAAACCTGCTCGTGTGTAACATCTCGTTTATGTTTCCACAATATCATTAAACATACCGAAATGCAGATAGTCTAGAAAGAGAAGACAAAAATAAAGTAAATTACACTAGCCTAGTCAAGCATTTACCATGGTTGGCGCAGCAGCCACTATAGGATTTTATGGAGGGTTTATGCGCTACCCACGCAATCTCTTTCTTTGTTGACAATAGGCATGTTTATCCTCAATCATTTGATAGGCATAGATTATAACAATGAATTGATTGACAAGCTATGTTAGTTATGTATCAACATATGTGGCAGTGACTAACAATGACATCCATGTGTGTTAACAAAACAGTTAACAAAGCACAACTTACCTCACAGTCTTGGGTGACGCACTGCTTTGTTCCTTCTGGCATGCACAGAACAGTGGAAAGGTATTGGCAGGAAAATTTAAACTTCATCTCATCTTTTCTGCTCTCTGCTTTTGTGTTATGGGACCAAACGAGGGGGTTAGCACACAGACCCGCCTAGCACACAGACCCTCCAGTACTCTACAGATTATCCAGTCTTTTTCTTTGAATGGGAATTTTTCAATCACATTTTTTTTTGCCCTCAGTTGTTTCCCCACTTACATAAAAAAAGAACAATCTGGTAGGTCTCAAAAAACATCTAAGCCTGCTGTTAACATTACCAGATAAAATCTAGAGAAGTGTTCCACCATTTCAGCCCAGAAAATAAAGGAAAGTAACAATGGTGTCTTTAGTGAGGTATCTGTATGAACTGTTAGCAGACGTATACATGAGTTACAGGATACACAAACCAATGCCCGCCCCATCAAGAAACCAATTCTCATCCGTGTGCAAAGGGATCATAGTGTCACTTTTGCTGTGATATATCTTCAGTGGGATAAGGCTGACTGTCTCTATGTACTGTAGTGAGATGAAACAACATTCATTATGACAGAGGGCAGAGGTGCCAATGTTTACCAGCAGTGTGACAGTCATGCCTTCAACCCACGCTACCTGTGTGGAACTATGAAACACCTCAGTTATTTAATATTGTGGGGTTGTTTCTCAGCTAGAGGACTGGGGAAGCTTGCAGTGTTGTCTGCAAACATTAGGATGAATCAATACATGTACTATGAGCTACTGAATGACCATCTGCCAGAGTCATTTGAATTAACAGGAGCAAAAGTGTTTTAACGAGATGCTGCACCCTGCCACACTGCCAAAACTGTTATAAAATGGCTTATGGAGTGTGAAAAAAATTTAATTGCTGAGTGGCCTGGAAATAGTCCAGACTTCAATCCCACAAAAATCTTTGACATGTGGTTAAATGGGAGTTACAAGGGAAGGATGTTAGCACCCTGGTTAAGCTAGAGAGGAAAATTCAGACTTATTGAGCTGTAATACTGATCAAACAGGTGCTGGATCTTGCTTTATCATTGCCATGTCATGTGAGGGGAGCGAAGAAACGTAAGGAGTGCCCAGCAAAACATTAGAGGTTAGATCTTATGTTTGAATCCATCACAACATGTCTGATGAACACATGGCCTAAACTTTTGGCGAGCACTGTAAGATTCAAATTTGGGTCTTCTCTGTATGGAGTTCTGCATGCTAACTACTTCACCAACACAACACAACGTTCAGTAATGTTCAACAGATGATTCTTTCCAATGAGCTCCTCTGTTCACGATCTTATTTTTCATATAATCCAATACTGTTCCAGTAACATCTCTGAACCCAACAAATAGAGGTGTGTCTGGCACTACACATTAAAATACTATTATGATTTTCCTGTAATGATTATTGTTTTCATGCCAAAAAATCCTTGTGTTTATGCAGAGCATATTTATCCAATTTATTCTATATAAGTCCTTTGAATAACCCTGTCAGGAACTAGGGTTTTACTGTATAATAACTGGCAAAAGCAGTTTTCTCTAATTAAACTGAAAATTTATAGCAGATTCAAATGCCAACAATTCAGCAACATTCTTTATGAAAATCAGAAATAAATTTTGAGTCTATACAATCATAAGATTCAACTTCAAGTAACAACTTATAGAGTTCTTTAAAAAATTAGAAACACAAAATTACTGACACTGCAATAAAATGTGCAATCACTCTATATTCAGTGTTATTTCACAACATGTACATACAAAAAAAATCAGGAATATATATTAGAAAATGCTAATTATTTCATTTGAATCTATATAATATTTCAGCATTTAATATTGACACTAAATTAAAACACTTACTCTTGAGAGTCTATGAATGTGTCTCTTGAGCCAGAAATCCTGACACCTCTTAGTCCTCTTGGTGGCGGAACCTCCGCTTGCTCTTCAGATTCAGATTCATCACACACACAGTCAGAGTCACTTTCTTCTATTGAATGGTGGGATCTCTCCTCCTCTCGTCTTCTCAGTCTGAAAAAAAACAAATACAAAGAGATAATACAATTAGGCCACTTAATATTTCTTTGCTATATTGGGCCTTTACTTCTTTACTCAGTTTATCTATAATGGAATCAAATATTGCATCACACACACACAGATACAGTCTAGTCGAGTACTAGATTCTTTTTAATATTAAATCGGACTTCTGCATTCAAGTATTGAAAAGTTTGATTATTGAGTCTGCATTGCACATACACAGTCAGCGACATAGATATTGGCGCGGCACCTTTTTTTCCAATAGCACTCGAAAAAATAATCAACAAAAATATTAATTAGGTACTTCCTAGCCTCTAATACTATGTTGGGAGTCCTTTCCTCTTTAGACAGCTCTCCAGGCGTTGAGGAATGGATTCAGCAAGTCTTTGGAGTGTGGAGGGTTCCAAGTTGTCCCAGATGTCCTGAATCTCCTTCACAAGCTTTGGCACAGTTGAGATGTTATGCCTTCGTAGCCGTCGCTTTATGAGTCCCAAAAGATTTTCAATAGGGTTAAAGTCTGAACTATTACCAGGCTAGTCCCTTATGTAGTCCACTCCCACAAACTCAAACCATTCCATGATTAATTTTGCTGTGTGTGTGCAGGGGCACCATCCTGCATGAACACCTCACTCTTGCATGCATCAAAGCAGTCCTCCAGATTATCACACAACAGTTCCAAATAGCGTTCCTTATTAACTGTAATGTTTTTAGGCAGCACCACAAGTTTACCCTTGCCATGATACCCAAAGGCACCCCATATCATATCATGACACTATCAGGATACTTTACTGTCCCCTGTGTGTACTTAGGGTGGTATGGGTCTGCACCTGGGCATAGCTTCACCTTACCACCTCGGTTCCCAGTAACATTAAATGTAGCTTCATGACTCCATAATACACTCTTCCACTTTTCATTGTCCCACTTCAGATATTTCCTACAAAACTGCACACATTTATGCCTCTGTTTCTCCGTGAGAATGGGTTTACGTCGTGGCGCCCAATGCTCATAGCAGAGGTCATCCTCGAGGCAGCGTTGGATTGTTCTAACATACACCTGTTGCAGGAGTTGTGAGTTCTTTTCCTTTAGTTCCTTTGCTGTGATTCTAGGTTCAGCTTCCACCTGTCGCTGAAGCACCTTAAATCTTCTTAGACATCTTCCTAGGTAGCCCAGCCCTCTTGACTTGGAGTGGCGGATCATCACCTTCTGCATCTTTACATTTCTTTGTCCATCTCTGGACACTGCGTAGTGCTATGCCAGTCTGGATCAAAATATCCTTGTTGCACTTTCCTGCCACACAGAGTGATGATATTGCTGCAATTTGCTCCTTTGTCAACTCTGGACCTCGTGGCATTATCCCACAGTGCAAAGAAGTTGTAGCAGAACTTGGGCTTGGGCCGCATAATAAAAAAACATCAAAGCATTAACCATGAGACACAGCAGGCAACTAACGACCCCTTCTTTTGTGTGGGACTTACACTCTTCCCACTCTACCAGATGCTAGCATGCCAATAACATTGTTGTTTTCCCTAGGTGGGTACAGGGGGTCCTTGATAATTTGTCATAGGTATTGGCACACGATTTTGGCGCCAATACCTATGGCGCCGACTGTATACAGTGGCGACTCAATACTCAAACTTAATTAGTTCCAAATGTCTGTTCAATTGTCAAAAAGTTCGACTATTGATAGGTATAACTCAGGAAATTCGTTCTGACCTTAGCAAAACCCTAAGATTATGAAAAATTCAATGTAATCTTTTTTATAATAACATTCTTTTCTGTTTTTCCCACTGCCGCAGATCACTTATGTTTCTTTTTTTTCCATCCATAACCACATCACTTACTTTAATGGCCTTGTTTTTCAGTATGGTGGCTACTGTAGACTTCACCATACAATACTGTCTTCTATATACATTTATACTCACAAACCATGACTAATTTTGTACTTGAGCAACAGATACAACATATACATGCAGGGACAAAACACATTTTCACCAATAACTGTCTATCACATTCAAGGATGTGTCACTTCCCAGTGTTACTACTGCAAGCAAGCTGGCTTTTCCAAAAACAGAGGAATTTTAAAAATTCGCTGTCAGGAATATAAACAATTTACAGCAGATTTCTAGAGGTTCAAATAATTCAAACTGAGAAGCTCTATTTCATCTTGAGAGTAAGAAAAGCTATATTGAAGTTGATGTAAATTAAAGGACTACCAAATTTTCAACTAATTCTACTTAAGCATCATAGGTTTATAGAAGACATAGCATACTGCATTCCATTTAATAACCATAATACTACAGATACAGTATTAACATTGGAGAAGACTGATAGCTATATTTAAATATTACCTCCATAAAACACTAAAATTAATCACTATGGTCACTGAACTCTAATTGGACCCCTTTTGTGCACATGCTTTTTTGGTGTCGGGCCATCTCGGCCCATCGCTGTCTCGGCCCATTTCAAACGCCAACTCGGCCCATTTATATGACCAAGTCGGACCATTATCTCCACCAACTCGGACCATCTATACTGGAGTTGGTATCCATAGGTTTCGCCACCAGGAGGATTTGCTGCCTAAGATAATCTTGTTCGCTACCCAGTAACTTCGTTACCTAAACATTTCGCCATTAACAGTGAAATTACTATCCTTTTTTATCATATTACTACCCTTTTTTATACATTTCCCTACAATGTATGAAAATTATAATTGTACTAGTTACAAGAGGGATTTCGTTTTTCCACACAGATTTGTTCTTCCACACAGAGAGGGGAACATAAACTTATAGATAGTCTCGGGTATTCATACACTGTGAAAAGGAAAACTAACGTTTGTGTACATTGGCGTTGTGCTTTAAGAAATAAAAACATAACATGCCCAGTGGTAATAAAAGAACATAATAATAATGAGTATATTCGGGGAGAGATGGACCACTGCCATCCACCCGAAGCCTGCCCTGCCCTCTCAACAAAAGTGTCATCCATAGTTAAGAGAAAGGCAATGGAAGATGTCTTCCGCCCCGCAGCAGACATAGTAGACGAGGTTCTAAGGGAACACGTGGACCCAAATGTTCCTCTGACTTCACTTCCTGCTCCTATTAACTTAGCGCGTCAAGGAAACCGAAGACGCAGGGCAAACAGACCAGACGAGCCACTTGACCTGAACTTTGACTTAAATGAGGATCACATACCATCAGAGTTTTTAAAATATGATGTTCGTGTAGGTGAAAGGCGCCATTTGATTTTTGCTACTAATGATCAGCTGAAGCTACTTGCAAAGGCAAAACGATGGTATGCTGACGCCACTTTTAAAGTTGTGTGACAGCCCTTCACGCAGCTATTTAGCATTCATGCATTTGTGCAGCGTGATGGAAATTTTAAACAAGTTCCTCTTTTATTTGCTCTAATGTCTGGAAAACGGAGGAAAGACTATAAGAAAATTCTGGCTAAAACAAAAGAAATCATCGGTGATAGTTTTAAATTAACGGAAATTTTAATTGATTTCGAGGCAAGCGTTTGGCGCGCAATTCCTGAAATCTTCCCAGAGGTTGAGATTCGTGGGTGTGTATTTCATTGGGGCCAGGCCGTATGGAGGAAAATACAAGAACTTGGCCTTCAGAGTCCTTATACTAATGACGTAGATATGCACAAGTACTTAAGAAAGCTACTTTCTCTGCCATATGTGCCAGCAGAGAACATTGAAGAATTATTCTTCAGATTTTACAGGAAAGCCAACGGATCGCCACAACTGCTACAACTTCTTGACTATGTCAGGACCACGTGGATTACCTCAAGCATATGGCCTCCGACTTCTTGGTGTGCATTTCAACGAAGTATACGCACAAACAACGATGTTGAAGGTTGGCACTGCAGACTAAATTTGAAGGCGAGGAAAGGCCAACTAAACTTTTACCTGTTAGTAAAACTTCTACATGATGAAGCCAAGCTGGTCTCCATTCAAGTAAGGCTTTTGTCGGATGGAAAAGTTTTGAGGTACCAGAAACAGAAGTATCGGAAACAACATGGACAGCTTGTGAACCTCTGGGAAGAATTCAGTAATGGCCAGCGTTCTGCCAAGAACTTACTAAGGGCTGTCTCACATCATATTGCAGTTAATCCATAATTTTTAACTTTTGATTGCATGTATTTTATAACTTTCTTTTCTTTTTCCTTATATATGACTGCTTTTGTTGATTTCATTTTACTGTTTTTAGTTGTATTTTACTTTTGATTTCATTTTACTGTTTTTAGTTGTATTTTACTTTTGATTTCATTTTACTGTTTTTAGTTGTATTTTACTTTTGATTTCATTTTACTGTTTTTAGTTGTATTTTACTTTTGATTTCATTTTACTGTTTTTAGTTGTATTTTACTTGATTTCAATTTACTGTTTTTAGTTGTATTTTACTTTTGATTTCATTTTACTGTTTTTAGTTGTATTTTACTTTTGATTTCATTTAACTGTTTTTAGTTGTATTTTACTTTTGATTTCATTTTACTGTTTTTAGTTGTATTTTACTTTTGATTTCATTTTACTGTTTTTAGTTGTATTTTAGCCTTTGTAAGTCTACACATTGTAAGTCTACTATTAATATTAAATATTAGTATCGCTACTCATTCAGTTTCTGCCACGCTCTTGTCATGAAAAAAAAATGATAGCAATTTCTACATGGGCCGAGTTGGTATTCTAACGGGCCGAGTTGGCGATGGGCCGAGATGCCGATGGGCCGAGACAGCGATGGGCCGAGTTTGCCTAGGACCGCTTTTTTACAGCTGATCTCTCATTGTTGCAACATCTCTACAGTTCACCGACCCATTCTCCCAAGAAATACTTCTTAATGTTATATATTACTGCCTTACATTAGCTGTGAAGCTGGCCATATGGCAAGCCTGCAACTGAACTGTCCATAGCAAGACTGTGTGTGAGGGTATCAGGACTGATGGCCAGTAAAGCAAAGTGGAAGTAATGACAGGACTGCACTTCCAGATTCATATGACACATTTAGGATGGGGGAAACCTTTATACAAAAAACACCTCTCTATTTTTAACTCATTGGTGACACGGAACAAAATTTAGAATATTTTGAAAATACACCGATTTAGGTAGAAACAGAAGAGAGAGAGAGAGAGAGAGAGAGAGAGAGGGTAAAGAGGTGGAGCAGGGTTAGAGAAAGACGGAAAGCCTGTGATGTGGTAATGGTGAGGGAATCCCAAGTAAGCTCGAGATCACACAAAAGCTGCCAGTTTAGATTGCAGTGACTATAATTCATAGACATCTAAGTGGAGGTTATGATAAGATTATGGAAACACTTTCACACCTATGCTAAAGAAACACTTAGCTTCAAACTTCATCAAGACCAAGCTGGCAACATGGTTTTCATATACAGTACCTTATTCAACCACCAATCAAACAACAGGATGACAGAAATTCAGCAATTTTTCTACCAACATTGCCCAAAATCTGGAACAAACTCGCACCTGGAGTCGTTGAGGCAAAATGAGTATCAAAGGTTTTGCCATCTGGAGTGTTTATGTCTGTGGTTTCACTACCTAATGAGAATCTGTTGATCACTCAGTGAATTTGCTACCTCAACTTTTCACTTTTTATTGAATATATCATTATTGCCATATCAGTGAGTCCTTTGCTCTTGTATATGTTTGATCTTTATTGTGTTGGTTGAATAATGTACACTGACATTTTCATGGATGGTAAGTATTTTGAAATTTATAAATTTAGCCTAAGAATTACCACTGTCAAGATGCTGCAGTACTAGTGTACTCTTTGCAGGAAGACTGTCTCAAATCACCAAGTGAATGAGTTGAGAACACCTACAGGTGGCAAAATTATAACAATCCTTCAAAAAGAGACTGGATGCATATTATACTGGGCTTTTCATCTACCTTATACAACCATACAGTGGACATGGTTAACATCACCAGACTGGATGACAAGGCCTTTTAAGACCTGTATGCAGTACAAAGTAAAAATCAATGGTAAATTTATAGCTTAAGCCAATATTCCCTATCTCTAGCCACAGCTGGGCAGATGGCTACAGAGACATTTCTGTGCTCTGTTTTGCCATGGCTACTATTGACATAACTTGGGAAGGTTGCAAATTTGATTACTGATAAGTTACCACTAAATCTAATTCAAAAGATGATTTGTGTTACCACTGAGGGAACACGGCATCCTACAAGTGGGTGTTCCGAGTGCCACACACCGTGTAGACTCAGGTCTGACAGACATGTGTGGTAGTCTTGAGTAAAGGATGGATCACAGCCAGAACCTTCATCCTCTCATTAAATCATTGTGAGTTATGAAATTACACATGGTAAATTTACAATTCAACCAATATATCATGTCTCTATCCATACCCAAGCCCTAAGCAAGTTTTGAGGTCCTGTGGGGAACACAGGTGGTTTTAGGGGTTAGGTTAAGCTAAATTAAATTAGATTAGACCTGGGAATTTACTTTTCAAGGGCCATATATCACTCATATGGCTTCCCCACCCAAAACCCCACATTTCCCATAGCCCCCCCCCCTCCCCCCAGCTTGTTGTAGGGGTTAGGCCGTTAGGGGGTGTGGGTACAGATAGGGAGTATTGGCTTAAACAATAAATTTAACAAAATTTCCTCCGCAATGGAAAGAGTAAACATTTACCCAAAACTTGTGTTCGTATGACAGTACCTTGAAGTGAAGTAGACACTACTGTAGCATAACGTTTGTTTTTATCAGAGACTAACAATAGGTGGTATTCCCTTACCTTATGTCATTGTTTTCCTGCCACACAGTCTTGCGCACATGAGGGGCATAGTTTCTATAGTTAAGTCTATAGGTGGATTTTTTATGAACCATTGCTACTGTCCTGCGTTGGTTCCTTCGTTCGACCGACACCACACTGCAGCTGAGCCAACCCGTGGGCCGCGCCACTCGCCACCTGCTCACGCCTACAGGCCTATGTTTGTTTGCATTAATTATACGGAATGCTAAACATACTTCTTGGAATTTACCTACTTATTACTCTTGTCACATACTACCTTTTTATTTCATTACCAACTACAGCGCATATACTTCAATTCTGTTCTCAATAAGATATAATAGAATAGAAGCAAAAGCAAATAGGCTCTTATCTTCCTTACTACATTTGCGGATACTAATGCAATATGCTAGAATGAATTAATTACATCAAAATAATAAATGAGTATTCATAAACCTGCTGGAATTGTACAAGGTACCGCCGAGTTATGTTGACTTTCATTCAAAACTGTGGGCAGGTAGATCAAAATTAATACTAGCCCATCCCAAGCAGGTTTCAGCCTTAGTCTACCTGTCTCTTAATACTTTCTTCCATCACTGCCATAGTTACTACTCTTAACTGAATACCTACATGCCTTTCTCTCTCTATCTTCACTGTGTAACAATTTCTACTTATTTTTACTTACTTTTCTTAATACAAGAGAACCAGAAGTACTCCTACTCTCTTATCTTCTTACTCTCATTTATCTTATAACTCTCCTCTTTTTCGATGTTTTCGTCTTGCTGATGACTTCGTTTACCTTTCCTTTTTAAGAAGATTATCAAGAAGCCTCTAGAATAAGATTGGTTACAGCTAAATAAGTTTTTTTCTCGTGTCTCTTTTTAGGATTTTTCTTCTTTTTTTCTATGGTAGAGAGGGGATGCAGGTCAAGGGCAACAAAAACAATGGTAATGAAAAAGCCCATTCATTCGCCAGTAACCTTGAAGAACAAAAGAATTTTCCAAAAGTCAGGGATAAAATTATGATATTGTGAGCGCTTTCCTTTCTTTTTTTTTTTCTTTTTCTTTCGTAAGCTACATAGGCAACCATCAAAGTGTATAGATTCAAGACTGTCTTTTCTATCAAATTATTCATAAATTGCTGCCTTTCCATCTAGTCTGCCTATTCCATGTCTTTGTGATTTGACTTAAAGCTCAATTTCAAAATCTTTATTAGAAATCTTATGAACCCCACCTAAACAGGTTTCATTAAGTAAGGAGTTGTCTGTATGATATATATATATATATATATATATATATATATATATATATATATATATATATATATATATATATATATATATATATATATATAAACGTAATAGTCAAGCTTGACCTGTTCATTTCCTGTACAGTATTAATTAACACAGGGTTTATCCAACCACAGGCCAACCTATCTATATCAGCATGACCCAAGCCAGTGTCTGGCTTTCAAATAAGACTTCAGACATTTCGTTTCAATCTAGATTACCTTTTAATTGTTTAACCAAACTGATTTTCAAGTAGATATGAAGGATAAAGAAAATAACGAATAAATCCCATAAAAAAGATAAAGCCTTAAAAGAAAACCAAATTAAATCAAAGAGAATAATAAACCCCTCCACCGAAAAACAAAACAAAAAAAAAAACAGTGGTTGTATCCTAACGCGGATTTTTCCATCCATGAATAAAATCCCATGAGAGACCTCAAATACCCTTCTAGTTGTTTATGCCAAGTGACCATTTACTTCATGTCTTGTGACTCGGTATTCTCTTTATTTCCGGTGTAAATTACCTGCTTGGAGCTAACATCCTTTTCACACGCCAAGCTGGACGAAAAATAAAAAGACGAAAGGGAGAAAGAAAGAAAGTAGAAATAATATGTGAATAGATAAATAGATAGATAGATAAATAAACAAATAGATGAAAAACGAAATAAAAATAAACGTTTACTTTCTAATACAAATTTTCGGCAATAAGGAGTCCCTCGCCAAGTTTCACCTACAAATGAGTTTTCCTTGGACATGTATGTAGAGGTCCTTTCGCCTGTTCTCTCCTGAGCACAGTAAATCCATTTCGTATGTCGAAAGCGTGTCTTCTCTCCTGCGTGTCTCTTCATCTTTCACACCTCATGGTGTGGGAGTGAGGGGCATTGGATTTCCTGACACATTTGAACCCGGAGCCATTCTTTCATCTCCTTGCTCTCTTTCCCGAGTAGAGAGCGTCCAACTCATCCCAAAGTTGTCGGAGCTTCACCACCATCACATCTCGATCACAGTTCTGCTCACTGAAGTCAAATTTAGCCAGTGAAGTAGAGCTAACACAACAACATCATACCAGGAAGTCTCTGGACAGGTTCAACGAATCTTATAGAACGACTGAGGCAGTCTTAGGATAGATTCAAGGAAAGTCGCAGTTCTTAACTGGTAAATCGAGTTTTCAATTAAGAGGTGAATCATGATCATGAAACGTTCACATTAGAAATGGACAAATGTTATAACAAATCAAGAAGAATAGTGATGCACAGTAAAAAAACACATACATTCCTTACATACGCACACATCCAACTCCACGTGGTGTGAATAAATTGTTTACTGACTAACCTTGCCATCTTGCCATCTTCTCAAGATGCCTCGTCAAATTATACTGTGTGTGTGTGTGTGTGTGTGTGGGCGACCGAGGTGAATAACACACACACACACACACACACACACACACTATAATGAGCTCTGAGCTCGCTCCGTAGGGAAAGGCTGGCTGGGTGACCAGCAGGCGACCGAGGTGAATCACACACACACACACACACACACACTATACTCACACACACACACACACACACACACACACACACACACACACACACACACACACACATACTTACATACAAGTGCATAGCATAGGTAAATCATAAGAAAAAAAATTAAACCCAAGAATGTTTAGTGGCTATTGATGATGATCATTATGTCATATAGGAATGGGAGTTGAGGAGCAGATGCTAACGAGTAGTGAGTGAGGAGAACTGAAAGGTCTGTTTTCTTTTACCGGTGTATATACAAGAAGGCCACAGGCGAGGATAGAGTACGTACAACCGACCATATAACACAGTCTACAGCCACGGCAGCCTCACAAGGTAATATAATACAGAGCTATCACGAGCTGAGCGTTGGTCCGAGAGGAGGAATTAGTCACGGCAGCAATACTACAAAAAATACACACTGGCCGGCTATTAAATGTTTTGTGTTTGGCTGTGAACATTTCCAATTACAAGGAAATATTATGGTGTTGTGGTGTGAACGGCTGTCTAGACTGTTCGTCAAGGCAATATGACAGGTCCTACAGTATTCCTAGTTACAATGTTGGAAGATGAACTGGATATTTGGATATGTGGTGAACAGTATGTAGTCACTGATAGATGGTTCAGATTTCTATGCTTGAAAAAATAACAAATAAAGTACGTGTGTGTGTGTGTGTGTGTGTGTGTGTGTGTGTGTGTATATATATATATATATCATAATATATATATATATATATATATATATATATATATATATATCATTATATCATATATATATATAGAATAGATATATATATATATATATATATATATATACGCAAAATACTACTTATATATGTAGATGAGATGTGTGAATCTTCATGATAAACTATAGATTTACAAACTATTACATCAGCGTAGGCCTGCTCACTGTTTTCCTTTGGGCCATGGTTCTGGTGTGTATGCGAATAAGGAGACTGGATCGTGACTACATACTTCAGTCAACTTTTTCAGGGTCTTTGGCAAGAGGGAGGAGCGACGGGTGATCGCCACGGTGACGGGGTGGCGAACAAGGGTGTGTATGGGAACAGTACAGTCGAGGGTTTGCACAACGAAGTGTCATGACTAGGGTCTGGCTGTGGCTGGTGGGTCCAAGGTGTGTGCTGTATGTGCTAGCCTACCATTGTGTGTGTGATGTGGATGGCTACAGGTGCTTTCTCCACCACCCCGGCGCCAGGTAACCCTCGAACACTTCTCTGTCGACAGCTTCATTAAACTTGTATTGCTAATCTTAAGGAAGAATTCGGTGGTTAAATGGCTTCCCATGCCAGACGAGTGACCAGATGATTTATGTTTCACTACGGCACAATGAACACCACTTGTTAAAAATACTAAAGTACCTACCCAATTCTAAAATAACTTTTATAATTAAACTCTATTCCCTGGAAAATATGGCGACGGTCTGAAATCTTCCGGGAGCCCTTCACATCCCAAATGACGTGAGTGCTTGCCAACTCTTGACTCTTTCCACTCTCAACATACTCTCATTCCAGAGTTATAAATAGACAACAAACAAGCGGTAGTAGATTCCTACGGGCGAGTGAGGAGTTATCGCCTCTGGAGCAACATGTGCCAGTATTTTGCATCCGTTGCTGCTGTTCCTCTAGTTCGATTTAATTCACCAGTGAGTTACATGATAAATATAATTTTGTAGATCATATAGTCATCCATGTTTTGGTCTCAAGAAAGATTTTGAGTCGTGATTTACAGACCTGCACATCTGGAAGGAACTACCCGTGATAAATGTCAATTGTCTTCCCGTGGCGGCAGATGTTCCACCCCACGTATAACTTTGGTCCCGAGATATGCGGTCTTGGTCCGCTCGCTGCTCCTCTTTGAGGCTGAACACATAAAACGGCTCACTTTATAAATAGTTCAAAGCTCAGGAATAAAGAATCCTTCGTTCTAAGACTTAGTATAACATTGTATATAAACAAACCTTTCTTCATAACATACTCTTATATAGATTTGCATATATTTTTCTAATAAATCTTTTATTCACATAACATGATAAACTATTGCTTCTTAATACTTTTCCAACACTCCAATACGACAATATTACGGTTCACGGGACATCATGGCATTCAAGAGGCGGGCGAGCGGCAGGGCGACGAGGAAATTGCAGCGGGATGTGTTTGTCCCTCCCAGCAGCGCCTCTTGACTGTGCCACAGAGGCTGCCCTCACACTGGCGCATACCGAGAGAAAGCTAAATATGGAATTCAAGACCGCTCACTTGCTCTCTTTTTCCCAGAGTGCCTTACACCTCAAAATATCTGATTGGCTGCTGTAAAAAGACTTTCTGGAGAAAGGAGAAAGTAGAATTTGTGTCAATTCTTCTCCCTGCGGGACGAGATGTGCACGGCGCCAGTTGCATGTCTTTACGAGACCTGGAACCATCTTCTTTGGCTACAATGTATTTCCCGTTACCGTCCATCTCTAGCACTCTGTCTGTCCCTCTTTGGGAGCGGAATCATCGGCAGCGTCATTGTTGTCTTGGACGGAGAACTGCCTGTAGGAGTGGTAGTTCTGGCCGCCAGCGTTGGATTCCAACTTAGCCTTGGCCGCTTCCCTCCTGTCCTTACACATTTGCCGGCAGCAAATGATGGTGCCTGCAATGAAGAAAATGGCGATTCCCAACGATACTCCAATCATGATTGCAAGACGGTTGCTGAGTTCGATCTTGGCGGGGATTGGCTCGTCGGTTTTCACCTGCACACATTTACTACTCAGGTCCTGCGGCAGCGTTGTCACAGTGGAACCACGGATCGGAAAAAAAGAAAAAACAACATGAGAATGCAAAGAGATGACACAAAAGACTGAATATGCTCAGCATCTAAGAGAGAGAGAGAGAGAGAGAGAGAGAGAGAGAGAGAGAGAGAGAGAGAGAGAGAGAGAGAGAGAGAGAGAGAGAGAGAGAGAGAGAGAGAGAGAGAGAGAGAGAGAGAGAGAGAGAGAGAGAGAGAGAGAGAGAACTACACCTAAGCTTCAGGTAAGAAATAATTACAAGCGTGCAATAGTCAAGGTTACTATTTGAAATGGAATAAAAAAACATGCATATTCCGTTAGTTACACTCTACTGGATGGGAGTCCTATCATCCTGCATCTGAATCAGTGGCTCAACAAGAAAAGTTTTTACTATTCTAAGAAAGACTTACGGGCGCATATTGGGTGGTGTGGTGGTGATGAATTGCCGTGGGGTTGGTGGAAGTGGTGAGGCCGTGCAAACACACCAAGTAGCTGGTGCGTGGTCGCAGCCCCGTCAGTCGGTAGTTGTTGGGTGAGGATGTGAGGGAGCGGGTCTTCATGCCACCCACTACTCGCCCGTCTTCACTCGTCTCACGGAACGATACCTGTCAGGGATGACATGTCTACTCTCTCTCTCTCTCTCTCTCTCTCTCTCTCTCTCTCTCTCTCTCTTGTAACCGAAAGGATATTCCATTATGTTGATGAGGAGTTTGTGGAGTTAAAATGATCGATTTTCGTACTTGCATTCTAGTATTATGAGAAGCATGCATATTATACCAAGAGATATGCACAAAGACGAGATGATGTGTATGAGTCTGTTTCTCCTTCTTGTGACACTTGTTTACTGTGACGTGGCTTACTGATGACTTCTCCCACTTCGTGACATCATCTGTTTGTCTGGGTATTTTGGTAACACATCAACCTTTGCTAACGTCATCCACATGAATAGGAAAGTTCCGTATCTTCTCTTTTGCCTGACATAGCTGTCACATAGCCGTTCTTGCTACATCTTCTTAACGTTTGATATGGTATTGATAATAATTATTCAACACGAACATGGCAATACTTAACATTGTTCGGTAACTAATAAGGACTTTCATGTCAGTGTTAAAGTGTAAATATCAAATACTGAACCCGACATCATGATTACCTAACATTGCTTGACCATTCAAGACGTTCTAGGTCCATGTAAGATTTGTAAGTATTAAATACTGAATACAAAACCATAAGTGTGACGTTGCTCTGAGTCTGATTCCACTACACTACTCAGGTTCCTGATTCATACCCTGTAGCCTTGGATGGAGGACTGATTGGAGGCGTGCCACTTCAGTACCAACGACTGACTCTGAATGCCCTGTGCGTCCAACTGAAGAATGAGCGGCTGAGGACACAGCATGCCTGAAGACAGCATCAGGAAAGGCTGGCCAGAGAATCCCTGGGGGAAGAGGGGTAAAGTTGTTCTCTTTATAAACGTAAAGAGAAACACATGTCACTGACACCGAAATGCCTGTATATTATCAAACAGGGATGAAGAAAACGTAGAGTGTCATCAAGAATTCGTAAGTTAAAGTTTCTGACGGAGGAGAAAGAAGAAAAAATTAAGTTCAAAAGCAAATGAATAAAGTAGAATAAAGTGAAATACCTCAGGCAAGTGACATTTGAGAGTGCTAAGATCTGGCACCATCGACAAATGATCCTGGAGCCACGTCCATAGCTGTCCCAGGCGACATTCACACCTCCACGGATTGCCATCTAAGCGAAGCCATTCTAAGCTCCGCTCAAGGGGCTCCAGAGGTGAGGCAGACAACTCCTCCAGGTAGTTATGAGAAAGATCAAGACGGCGGAGAGTGGTGAGGGGCAGGAAAGTGCGTGGATGGATGGTGGTGATCCAGTTGGCACCTAACAGCAGCACCTCCAGGCACTCGCTATGCTTGAAAGATGACTGAGCCAGACCCGTTAATTTGTTCCCAGAGGCGTCGAGCACCTGCCAGAGGTCACAAAATTAGCTTCAGGAAATTACACGAAAATAAGAAGAAAGTATGAATCAATTATAGAAACTTGGTGTGTGTGTGAGAGAGAGAGAGAGAGAGAGAGAGAGAGAGAGAGAGAGAGAGAGAGAGAGAGAGAGAGAGAGAGAGAGAGAGAGAGAGAGAGAGAGAGAGGGATATAGAGAGAGAGAGAGGGGGGGGGGGGGACGGTTATTCACTTGTATAGACCCCTAACTAGGTATAACAGTATCATTAAATAGTTCAATATGATTTAAGCTTGGTAGAAAATAGATCAAGGAATCTAGAATAGCGATCATTAAATGATTATTTTAAGGGTTGCGTACATATTTATAGAACACATGTCTTAAAGATATCAATAACGTCTGCCATAGCTATTTATAGATATATATTTCTACAACAAATTTTGCCAGATTTAGGGACATTGTTTTTTCATTACTAGAAAAGGGTCAACTCATTTTATACATACAGTACATGTATGAGGGCACCTGCAATATTAAGGTCTTGAATACAACTTGTGATCATCATTGAAGAACTTGAAAAGGTAATGAAACTCATCTCCTACTTTATGTGTATCACAATCTTCCAATCTAACATTAATGAACCTGGCTTTAACAATTGGTAAGTGATTTGGATCTAGATTATAATTCGAAATAACTTAAAGTAAAATCTTTAGACAATTCAGCGTGTCTTTATTTTCTGTCTTACAACCCTTTAGCCAATTACTATTAATGTTATTTACCCTACTGAAAACATTAGACATTTCACAATAATAATGATCTACATCTTTACTAATAATCCAAGGTGATCAATGTTATAATCTGGTCACATAATCCTTTCACAAGTATATATAACATTATGAATATTGTACAGTAGTCCTCACTTACAACTCTTACCAAAAAGGCATAATTCTACTATCAATACATTCTTCTATTGACTCAGCAGAGGTTCACCATAGATCGTGCACAGCAGCAAGGATTGGCTAATGATCTCAAAAAGAAAAAAAAAAAAAAAAAACATTATGCACAACATTCAACTGTCGAGAGAGAGAGAGAGAGAGAGAGAGAGAGAGAGAGAGAGAGAGAGAGAGAGAGAGAGAGAGATAAACACACACACCGCGTAGTGTAGTGGTCAGCACGCTCGGATCAACCGAGAGGCTCCGGATGAGTCCCGGGCGCGGCGAGGCAAATGGGCAAGCCTCTTATCTAGCCCCTGTTCACCTAGAAGCAGCAGCAAGTAGTTACGGGATGTAAGTCGAGGGTTGTGGCCTCGCTGTCCCGGTGTGTAGTGTGTGATGTGGTCTCAGCCCTACCCGAAGATCGGTGAATGAGCTCTGAGCTCGCTTCGTAGGGAAAAGCTGGCTGGGTGATCAGCAGGTGACCGCGACTATATATATATATATATATATATATATAT
>CM035207.1:14471262-14473782 GCA_020233015.1 Callinectes sapidus | reverse complement strand
TGGAGCATGCTCTTAAACCTAGAATCACCACACTTTTTCTTTATTCTTCGAACACGGGACCGAGCAGCACAGAGCTGAATATAAATTTTGTGGCACACTCGGCTTGCTTGACTGCTGTGAGTAATGTATATAATCTCCCAGCGCTCTGGAACACACACACACACACACACACACACACACACACACACACACACACACACACACACGTGCACGTGCCTAAACATATTGCACGTCACCTTACATGCAATGCCACCACCACCATCACCACCACCACCACCAGCTCATCTAACCCAGTTCCGGTGTGGAGGCTATAGTGAGTAATAATAAATCTTAGCCGTGTACGCATCGATAGAAGGTACGTGTGTGTGTGTGTGTGTGTGTGTGTGTGTGTGTGTGTGCGTGTGCGTGCGTGCGGGCGAGTGCACGTGCGTGCGTATGTTTCTTGGAACAGTATAATATTCTCCCAGTCCCTCATGAAAACACGCATTGCCTTCCCTTTTATATATTTTCTTACATTTTCTCGACAAATTCGCGCTGCAGGGATTGGTTAGACATTTTATCCCCAATATGAATTACTGCAAATCTTTTTAACATTTGGCATTTACTTTTTGTTGTTTTTACCATTCTAACTGTTCCCAACAAAAATGGTATGAGAAATCAATGAAAATACAAGTGTCAAATGTTTGTATGAAGTTGTTTCTGGTTTTTATTTCTAGTGTTAAACTTATCATTTAGTTTTTTTTTTTTCCTCTCTCTTTTTTTAGGAGGTTCCAGAAATTCTTCGTCGATTAAAATAATGTGTAGCTGAGTTCCACACAAGGCCAAATACTCGTATGGTGTTAGTGCACCTAGCAACACACACACACACACACACACACACACACACACACACACACACACAGAGGAAGTCATAGCAGATAATCCTGACAAACGTTTCCGTTGCCATAACAACTCATAAATTTCGCTCAGCTTCCAATAGTCCGTCGATAAACTCCTCACGAAACAGTTCAGTTCAGGGAGGAAGAGGAGGAAAAACCGATGAATGAATAGTTACTTATTCACACACACACACACACACACACACACACACACACACACACACACACACACACACACACACACTCACTCACTCACTCACTCACCTAGGAAGAACGAGGCGGCGAGGGAGGAAAGGGTGGGTATGGAGGGGCGAGGACTGAGAAGGGAGGGAGAGGGAGTTACAGCATCCCACCCACTCCAGCACACAGGTGTTCCGTGTGATGCAGTTTTCCCACAGGTGTCACAGGTGTAGTAAGTCTCCTTCAATCACTCAGACATGAACCGCCACCTTATACAGCCTTTGCCGGGTGGATTGGTACACGCCTAGCCTTGCAGTAGCAGGCCAGTATTTTGTCACACACTGGTTTGTTGTAAACGACAAGAATAAAATAATAAAAAAAAAGAGAGAGAGGAATGTTTAATGTCACAAGCGTGCGTTCATTGATCCCGAACACCCATTCACTCACTCACTCACTCACTCCCGCGCTTTTTCTTGACGAGAGAGAAACGTTGAAGGGCACCTGTCCATGGGAAGTGTGCGGCGTCGCTTCCCGGGGCGGCAGCGGGTGGGCCGTGTGTAAACAAGATTCCTCTTTCATTAACAGAGTCGACCCGCCTTGCTTGTAGTGGAGGCGGCGTCGGTGGTGATAGTCGAGGCCGTCAGGGCTTCCTTGTTCGTAATAATTTGTCTCGTCTACATTTCTCGTCTTCCAAGTGGCTAAATTAGAACGTGAATCGATACATAATGATCCTGGCTTGGTAGGGAGTGAGTGAGGGAGGACGAACGCACCCAGAGGTGAAGCGACGCACTACCTCCCTGCGTGACGGTTCCGTCGCAACTGCTCGCCACTATTCCTTGCTCGACATTTAATAATGTTGGGCTGCCACATTCTCCCACCGAATTGTATATATATCAATTTTACGAGGCGGTCAAAACATATATTAAACACACCATCCAACGTGTTTACCAAGCGTGTTCGCGTGGGGAGAGAAAAATGGGGTTATTATTTCACAACATCATGCTGTTCTATGTAGAGCAATTTAAATAAGCTAGCCGGCATCACGGTAAAGGTCGAATCTCGATTTTTTGACAATGAAGAAGTGAAGTATTGGTTATTGAACAAAAAACAAAGGCACTCCCGCCTTTCTTTTTCTCTCCCTCAATGATGTGTCGTCCACTTGGGACCCGTGGGAGGATAAATCGAAGCATCAACCCGTGAAGGACCATTGGCCCAACGTATTACTAGATACATTATTGCTTTACTTACTGTCATTGTCCTCTTCTTCCTCCTCCTCCTCCTCCTTCTCCTCCTCCTCCCCCTTCCAGACCGATAAAATACTCGTCCTCTTCGTCCTCCTCCTCCTCCTCCTCCTCCTCCTCTTCCTCCTCCTCCTCCTCCTCCTCCTCTTTCTCCTCCTCCTCCCTGTTCCTCATCTTAAGCCTTATCGCTCCTGCCATCAGCGGGGGGCATCTATGGTGTA
>CM035207.1:14461262-14466262 GCA_020233015.1 Callinectes sapidus | reverse complement strand
CCATGAAGAAAAGTGTAAGTGCTGCACTTTTGTATTATTCATTACTGATCTCAGAATGGGGTGTGCCTTTATTCTCGCAGCAAAGCCCTCATGTGTCAATATCATCACATCCGCTCACGTTGATGAGTGTTATCACGTGTGATATATGTGGCGCATTCGTATTCTTTCCTGCTTATTCATGAGAGAGGCAGGGGCATGTCCTTCATCATTATCATCAATTGAAAGCACACACGTGGGGACGTCACCTTGCTCTCCTACTGGCTCTTTTTCATTGGGGTTTGACACTCTGAGTGTGACACACACACACACACACACACACACACACACACACACACACACACACACACATACACGAGTACAAAGAGACAGTGCCCAACTTACGAATATAATAGATTTCTAGATGCTGTTCGTAAGCTGAATTGTTCGTCATGGGAAACATACGCAGAGGGGGGGGGGGGCGTCACCTTGCCTACCCTATGGCGCCACTCCCGGCGGTCACGCCTCTCGGGTCTCTATGCAGGTTCCCTTCCCGTACTAAATATCTCTCAGCAGGAGGCATCAACTTGCCGCAGCCATGAATTCTGTGGGTGCCCCCTTGGCCTCCTCCATGCTGGGTTATCCTCTTCGGAAACAACCCGATAAGCAGGATCGGCTTCCGGGTGGCGTGCCACATGCCCATATAGCCGCAGTTGGCGTGGACAGATTATGCTGATAATCGGCCTCGAATCAGTCTCACGGAACAATTGCTGATCTGACACAAACTCATACCTGCGAAGGCATCTAGTACCAAAGGCATCAATTCACTTCTGCAGATCGGTGTTTTGTAGGGATCGCCAGGGATTTGAAGATCCGAATCTTCATCAGTCTGCACAGGTACCGACAACACCTAACTAATATTTGTGTTGAGTGAGTCTATAATGCTGGGGGCCAGACCAATCCCACCACTGTAACGCACTACATTACCAAGGTTTGTGAAGTTTTCTGAGTTCTCAATGCACTTGGCACACACATGGACAGAATGTACGGTTTCATCCAGTAAGACTCCTAGCACCTTAACCTTGGTCTTGGGCCAGGAAACTTGAAGTTCAAAGGGTTTCATCTCCTCGTGCAGTGCCTCTAGAGCCATTACCAGAACCACCAGTGACTCAGCAAAGATTACTGCATCACCGGCAAAAACAAGATCCGTATTCTCAGTATTGCCGACAGATGCTCCACAATGACTTTGGTCTATAACTCTGCCTAGTACCCAGTCCATGCAAGTGTTGGAAAGTGACGGGGCAAGCACACATCCCTGCCTCACTCCAGTACTCACAGGAAAGAAGCTGGACATACCCCTTCCACACTTCACGGCACTCACAGTCCCAGAATACAGGCCAGTTGATAGACCAATAATCCTTGCAGGAATCCCACGGAGACGCAGAAGATCCCATAGTATCTCCTGATGCACTGAATCAAACGCCTTCTTGAGATCAACATTGGCTGCAAGCATTCCCTGTCAAAACTCACATCAGCCAGGATCCAGTTAGTTATTGACTTACCGGGCATGAGCCCAGTCTGTTCAGGTTTCTGCTGTTTCAGTAGATGACTACAGATCCACATAAAAAACAATGGCTTACCTGATACGATGAGCATTGATATACCGTGATTTTTGTTCCAGTCCTGATGATCCACCATCTGCAACCCTGCAGCTGCTCAAATTATTCATCCCAACAAGCACTCTGCCCGTCTGCATCCAATATTAGACCCATCTGCGTTCACCTGAGATGTTGACTTTGAGCAGAGTTTCTTCAGGGCTCTATAGGCAAATCTGAGGTCATTAGCATTTAAATGACACTAGACATACTCAACGAACCCCTGACATACCTCTCCTTGTCTCTTCTCAGAAGAGTTCTAGTCCTATGTGACAGAGCCCTGTACTGGTCGCAGTTACCAGCAAGTCTGGCCACGCCACTCTCTTCAATATTGTCCAGCGTTTCTATCGAGGCCAAGCCACTCCGTGACCTTGGTCTCTCCAAAGTACATTACTTGGCAGCCTCAAGAGTCTCACGTTTGGAGGTATCCCATAGCTATATCGGATTGTCAAGAGTGTCAAGCATTCCAAACCGATTGAAGACTGTCAGCCCAAACGCCTGAGCATATGTTAAGTTCTTCAGTTTCTCAAGATGAAACAGGCTTTCTGGACTTGACATGAAGCTTGAGTGTAGCAACAATAAGCCTGTGATCACGTGCAAAGAGCTCAGCACTCCGAAAAGCCCGAAACGATAATTACTCCCAGTGAGGTCTACTAGCAATAGTTCAGGGGGTGCTGTGAACTTATCATTAAAGCCAGCTGTGACCTCACTGAACATTTTCCTTTGTGTCCCACAACATAATGGGGCCAGTCACAGCCTGCCCTCTAAAGACAACTCTTTTTCTTCACACAAAACTAAATGCACCATCTCTACTTGCATTCTTCATTAAAAACTCGGTGGACCTTTTTCAACCAAACTTTATTTTGCATTTGGCTAGATCCTTCTTACATTAAAAAAAGAAAAAACACATATCTCATAGCCAGTTCTCCCAGTACCAGTGACGGCACTAAAGTCGTCCAAGACAATAAGAGCATCACGACACGGATATTGATCCAGAACAGAATCGATATTGGAGTAGAGCATCTCCTTCTCTTCAGTTTCACAAACCTCGGTAGGAGTATATCCTGCAACCACAAATATGAAGCCTATACTATGCTTCAGCCATAGTCGCACCATATGCTCATCAACCGGAGTAACCTCTAAAATGGATGGCTGCAGTCTGCTTGAGATGTCTATGGTTATTCCCTTGACATGGTGACCATTGCCCATGTCAGACCAGTAAGTAAGGCCCTTGCTACTGATCTCGCCACTGCCAGGCCTTCTTTTCTCGGTGAGCCCCATCATATCCATACTCAGTCTGCTGAGGTCATTCAATAGATAAGGCAATCGGTGATCCTCTGAGAGGCTCAGCAGGATGTTTCAGGAACCAACACGTAGAACACTCCTAAGGTTTATCCCAGGAATGTCCGACTGGCAGGCTCCACGTCTGCATCCCCTGCATTCCCACCGGTACCCCTCAAAGTTAGAAATAGGACGAGGGGATCCTCCCGGCCGCTCTCAGGACGCAGGAATTCCGCTTACTTTCCCCTGCATTCCGTCGTACGGGGGTGTGTAGGCCCCTGTTATCCCTTGGCACCCGAGAGGTCTGCACAGTCGGACTCCCCAGCAAAACCGAATCAAGATGGTGGCTAGAAGCTCGTCCGCGCATAGAGGAGCCTCGACCCCGACCTCTACCTGTAACTGTAGTGGCGGCTGTGAACGTTTTTTTTACAGGGAAGGTTTGCAAGGCCCACCTCAACCAGCTATGTCAGCCATGGGCAGGGACACTGGTATTCCTGAGGGGAAAACCCTGGCTGCCTCCCAACAAAAAAAAAAAAAAAAAAAAAAAAGAACAGAAGAGGAGGCAAAGACAACAGAAACAAAAAAGGACTGATCTATGGAAGGTAGAGGGCACTCACTCCTCACTTGGATAGATTCTACTCACCACCTTGTTTGTAAGTCGCTATATGTTAAAATTCAATCTATAATTGGCATTTGAGGTCACTTAAATGGCATGTGAAGTAGATTAATCTGTTCCTGAACACACTGCTGAGTTTAAGAGAGTGACAGGACACGCATCCGACCCTCCCTGCACCACGTATCTTGTATCAAACGTATCTGTGCGCCTCTCAGCTGGAATAAATAAAAGCTAGTCGTTGCTACAGTTACAAGTATTAAGGGGGTGTCACACTGGCCCATGGTTCGCGGAACGAGGAACATCCGCCCGAGGTAACAGGAATTTTTTCGAGATTGGTGGGATAAAGTTGGGACGGATCGATATCCATTCTGGCCCTCTGTATGCTAGCCCAATAAAAAAATAATAATAAAAAAAGAATAAATAGATAAAATGAAATAAAATAAAATAAAATCTTGAAAAACCTATTATTTCAATTAATAAAGCATGCATATTGTTTACATTGAAATATCATATCATATTTAATTAATCTAGAAAATCATATATATATATATATATATATATATATATATATATATATATATATATATATATATATATATTATGTCAATAGTTAGCGCTCAAACCAAAACAAACCTTAGTGGCTGGGACGTTTGCCTGACACAGCAAGAACCCAGACAGCTTGTGTGTAATAACGTTTCCGGTTTCATACCAAGAACCATGGCTCGCGTTCTACGTATGATAGACCAGTGTGATACCCCATTTTACAGAAACTACAATACAGCAAAACAATGAACCCATTAGCGATAGGAAGCAAATGGCGTCACAAGAAGAAGACCCTGATACGCTGATCATCCTGACGATGTTTATCATGCATCACTAGCTTTCCTGGAGGTGAGGCACATCTGTGCTGCGATCAGCTGTAATAACAAATATGGCAGCCCAACAAATATCCTGAAGAATTTCGAAATTTTCGAGACTTGCCATACCAGCAAAGTATCTTGGGAATAATACTGCTGTTCAACCCACACAATTAAAAAGAGAAAAAAGAAAATTTTACTACGAAGGTGGATCGCTGGAAAAAAATATTCTCAAGATGCTTTCCTTTCCTTTCGGCCGCCATGTTTGTCATTACAGCTGATCGTGCAGTACCACAGATGAATATCAGTGGTCATAATCCTGAAACTGTAGACAGAATTTTAATGACTCCCAAGCATTGAATAACATACTCGTAATGTGATGACAAGAAAAATTAATGCATTCACATAAGAATATGATTACCAGAGCAAGAATGATTACTATTAAAAAAATGTGTGTGAAACATGTTAGAATTATTGTTATAGTTGTAACCCCACAGCCAAAAGTATCTAACCCTGTTTACCAAGCAGCAGCAGCAAGTAGGTACGGGACGTAACTCGAGGGGGTGTCCTGGTATCAGAGAATAATATATATATATATATATATATATATATATA
>CM035207.1:14423498-14452087 GCA_020233015.1 Callinectes sapidus | reverse complement strand
GAGAGAGAGAGAGAGAGAGAGAGAGAGAGAGAGAGAGAGAGAGAGAGAGAGAGAGAGAGAGAGAGAATTCCTAGTAATTACATGACGCATACGTTTGACAGCGGCAGGTTGGTCCCAGACACGCCAAGGTCTAATTGCATCACTCCACCACTACGTATATAAACAACATGTAACAAACCAAACCACAACACCAACGACCATAAAACACCGATAAAGAAATAAATACACGGAAAATTAAGCATTTGGTGAACTGTTTGACCATAAAATGACGATATTGTATCAGTACCTGTAACAAAAACATTTACACGCCGGACTCCTGACGTGTGTTATCGAGAGAGAAAGAGAGAGAGAGAGAGAGAGAGAGAGCACTTGAAGACAGACAGCATTGAGTGTGTTCCTGCCTGAGAGTGGAGGGAGCAGGGAGCCTTGAAGCATGTCTGTTGTGGTGTACAAGAGGCAGTCCAACATAGACATTATACCAGAGGATGACTACTACACAGAAGTCGCCGCCAGGAAGGAGAGGCCGTATACCTTCACTTTCTTTGACTTGCCCGTAAGATCTTGTGTGTGTGTGTGTTCCGCTGTGTTTTAACTATTGGTTGTGAAGAATGTGTTGTATGTACTGGTTATTTTCCTTGTGTCTGTACACTCCTTTCGTGTATTTTGTAGTTTTCTCATTCTCCTGTCACTTATTTATCATTCTTTCCCTGCACTGTGTCTCTGTAATTCCTGTTCAGACAGTTTTTTCCTTGCATATTATAATTTTGTCTGGTAAAATTTTAGTTCATGTCTTTACTCTTCCCGCTTTCTTCTCTAATCATCTTTGCAATCTTCACACATTGAGTAGAAGATGTTTTTCAAAGTAATCATCCTTTGCAAAATGATAAGTGAGGTACGATTTTACGAATTATATATATATATATATATATATATATATATATATATATATATATATATATATATCTATATATATATATATATTTTTTACATTATTCACATTTTATGAACCGTGTATGTGTGTGGTGTGGTGTGTGTGTGGTGTATATAGATATATATATATTATATATCTATATATATATATATATATATATATATATTATTTTACCTCAACACCAAACTCAACATGATTTTTCTTACTCATCTTATCATATAGAGCGCTTGTTATTCTGTGTAATTTGAACCTGGACATACCTGTCGCAAATTGCTTGTAACACTAACAACAATTTTTAAAGTTTTGGAGAGAATTGTGTTTTGCACTGACACACTTACCCATTTTACTCTGGCTTGGGCCCCTCTGCTGAGGTCACCAAACTTTAAAGGAAAAAAAAACTCAATGACAGTGCATCAGTGGGTTTTCAATAGGTTAGAGTAGGTTGGGTGTTAGCACAGGTTTGGTTTAATCTTCATTTTATTGCTAAGTTCTGCTTTCAGACGAAGGGAGGGTCAGAATAAAAAATACACTGATTTGCTATGGAAAGTGCAGATTGATTGAAAACAGGTAGAAACCTACCAGAAAAAATCATTCAGCTATGGATGTTTTGTGTAGAGGTAAAAAAAAAAAAAATAATAATAATAATAATAATATATATAGGTATATATATATATATATATATATATATATATATATATATATATATATATATATATATATATATATATATATATGCTTACACTTTTGTGAGATGTGGCAGTATGGCTGTTTATGAGGTCATTAGGTATGCTCCACAAATCTGTGTTGACCTCAGTGGATATTTACCTTTATCTGACCTAACCAATCCAAACCTTACCTTCTAACCTGACCCAATCTTCTAACCTAACAAAAACTAACCTAATATAACCTGACCTAACCTAACTTACTACTTATTATTAATTTGCGACAATTTTTAAAAAGAAATTTTGATACTCCATGTGAGGATTATAAAGATGATAACAGAGAGGAGAGGGGAGAGTATGGGCAGAAACTAGGACTATACTTTATCATTTGTCATATATTTCTCATTTCCTTGTTTGTTGTTCATAATTAATCTTTTTCAATACTTAGCATTACAAATCAAGTATACAGGATGTCATTATTTGTCTTCTCAGTTCTCCTCTCTTTATTAATGTTAATCATACATTACACCACCCAAATATGTTGTATCAAATTTAGAGTTTTGGGCAATATTCCTGATTTTTGTCATGGTTTTTTTTCTTACATAAGTACTAATTTCAGGAAAGGTATGGATACCCATTCACATTATTTTCAAACCCTGATGTCACACCTTGGAATTTAATTTCAAGAAAGGATGAGAGAAAATTATGAAGAGTATGACTGGAAACCAAAAATTTACCTTAGCATATAGATGAATATAAAAGTGTTTTTTCAGAATTCTAAGACAGAAGATATGTGGAAGTATTTCATCATTGAGGGAAATAAGGAAATAGGAAGGATATTTACAATTTTGTGTAGAAAAAGGGATAGAGATTATGTCACGATTTTAAGGATCAAAGTAGTAGAAGTTACAGAGTGCCTCATTATAATTAGCCTTATTTTAGTAAATAAGGAAAAACAAAAGGTGGTACCAAGTGTTTCTTTCTGATGTAATTTTACCTTCAGAAATGGAGAGGGTATTATCATTATTGGCAACTGGAAATAGAGAGTTTGCATCATACTATTTCATCATTGTAAGGAACAGGGACATGATATAGGAACATCAGTTGATCAATAATGGATCACAAAGGTGCAGTGGATATTGGTTGGCATTCATATAAACAGGTCAAAAGAAAATTGTTCCACATTATTTCATTTTAAGAAACAAGGAAAGATGGACATTCAGTTGATCCATTATTAGTTGCTGAGGTGCAGGAAAAATATTATAGTCAGCCTTGGTTGTCCTAACACAGCAAAAAAACAGATACATATGGAGTATTGAAGATGATAAGATAACAGCCAGAGAGGAGCATGAATAACAGGAAGAAGCATTACTCATGGGCTTGGCATGTCCTCATTAAGTAATTGAGTGCAGTATGAGGAAATTACTGTTGTATAATCAAGAGATGGGACTAAATCAGCTGACTTGACTGTGTGTGAATATATAGAATGAATCATTAGAAAGTTTACATGTGTCTTCTACCATTAGTTGTGATGCTGTGTTGCTCAGGCCAAGATGTGATGTCACTATCCTTCTGGCAACATACAGAGATAGGACAGCAGTGACATCTAAGAGGAGAGAGAGAAAGAAAAAAAACTGCTGATAAGTTATAAAAACTCGGAATAAAAGAAAGTACCTTACTGGAGGTCAAATGTAATGTTTAGTTTGCAAGTTTAAGATTTTTCCCTCCTGATACTTGTGGTTAGGGCAAAATTGCATCAGCCTAAAAGATTCACAAAGACAGACCGGCAGATATACATACTTTTAATGTCAGGTGCGATTGGAAGCAAATCAAATCAAAATGAGTTGGTAGGTTAATTGACAGACTTGTCTCTCACTCAGTGTTAGGTGCCATGGAAGGGGACAAAAGAACATTATAGTTCTCAGATCAGATAAGAAGTATTGCTAGACACACAGATAGTTCAAATTTGTGGGATATGGGTTCATTTAGTCTTTGTAAATGTGTATGTATTATATTTTGCTGAAACCAAGAACTCTTCTGACTTTGGATATAATAATAATGATGTCATAGGCAGTAATAATGATTGGCTGCATGATAAGTATATCTGCTATTATGATCTATTGTCTTCCCGTTCCACTCCACTGACAGGACCCCATCTGTGTGGAGATCATTTCTCGGCTCAGCCTGAGCGACACCCGAGCCATGGCCTTGACCTGCCGTGCTGGCTGGCAGATCACTCGGGTCCAGCTCATGTGGAGGAAGAAGCTGTGGTTGAGAGCTGGGGTGAGCTGCCCCTGTGTTTTGTTGTCATCAAAGTCAAGTGAAATGCCACACACCCTTTCTTTGTGTTTAGGCTTTTACCTCAGTTGTCCTTTGATCTGACCTCCCCCCCAAAAAATGTCCGGATTTGTAAAAAGATTGTCAATTGACCATGGGATTTAAGAATAAAAGAAAACAAAATAAATAAGAAATTGTATGTCTATAGAGGATTATGCAATTTCTAATCACGACTATGTGTTGCCACCTGACAATACCAAAATTATTTATGATTCTGAGACAAAGTTGAATGAATAATGAGATCAGTTTGACTCATATCCTGTCCACTGTAGCTAAGCAAATAGAAGGTGAAAATGTATTTACTCTGCCTCTCAAAAAATCTCAAATGCATATAGGAAATGCAAGATATGATTACTATATTATTAATTCCCTTCCAGGTGATAAATCTGGGATTGTTTGGGCCAACCTTTGAGCCCAATGCCCAGGCTGGCATGCTGGTGCGAGACCCTCTGCTAGTGAACAACAAAATGCTGTGAGTCATTTCTTAGATAATATCACAGCTTTCTTATTCTTCATTGATAGCCTTGGTCATTACTAATTAATTTCTGCTATGGATTACTCCAAATCAGCCATTACTCCTTTGGAGGCTAAGAGAGCAGTGTTGCATAGTAATCGCTCACGTATGAATGTCACATATTTTTGTAGGTAGTATAAACCCTTGATAGCTTTCATTGTTTTTTTGGCAGGTCCTCTTAAATTAGCATAAAGTCCCTTATAGAACAAAACAGTCTTGCTTGGTAATTGCCCATGGATGAATGTCACCTTTTACAAGAATATGTTATGTCCAGAAGTTAATATATCACATTTTTTTAGGTATCAGCTCATGATAGCCTCAGTTTTTAGTTTTACTAAGAGGAGATCCCCTAGAACAGACTTAAATTCCATTAGAGAGGAATTTTTTTTTTTTTTTTTTTGTGTGTGTGTGTGTGTGTGTGTGTGTGTGTGTGTGTGTGTGCATACTATCAACACTAGGGAAGAAGAGTGATGATGAAAAGACTTCTTTAAATTGATTCTCAAGACCCATCTGGATTCCAGGTATGAAATGCTTGATCCTGACTCCTGCATTGATGAGAGTGAGGAGGACCTGGACATGGGGCATCTGTTGTCCAAGATGGCAACACCCAATACATCCATAGGCTTCTCAGATGTCATAGATCACATCCTGAACATATTCAACGGTGGGAGCCAGCAGACGTCCTACTCTGATGTATGTTTCTGAATTTAGTTTGGAATTACCTTGATGGGCAGTTTGTGTTCATTGGAAAAGGGGATCATGGGAGGAAATTGTTTTGTTTTAGCACTTGACTATGTGAAGCTGCTCATCATTAGAAGGGATGCTTACACCAAAATGAAAAAAATAGGAGAAGACGCTGTCAAAGTTTGCCGAACATCAAGCAATTGTAACTCCATTTGTTTTTGTGTTAAAACATTAAATTTGGTGTCAATTTGAGCATGAAGCATTCAGAATTATTAGAGTGACAAATCTTTTTAATATTTTCTCACTGTAAAATGGAGGAACCAAAAAATGTTGCATGTCGTCTATTTGTGTAAAATGCGCCAAATTTTCTTTTAATGCGGCAATTACTAATGGTATTTAGTGAAATGTGATAAAGATGCTAAAAAGATAGCGTAAGATTTTTAAATATACGTAATGTGAAAGAAAGCTGGGAAGAGGTTGAGATTAAAAAGTGATGCTTCTCACCAACACCTCCTTTGCCTGCCATTACCCATAGACATACTGGCAATGCAGCACTTTCTGCCATCAGGATGTTATTACATCAATAATAATGTAAAACAAAGGATATTAACATGACCAATGTCTTCCTGGCCTCCCATTGGTTGAGAGTGATGACACAGTGCCAGTGAGTGCTGTGATTGGCCAAGACAGTGATGCTTACTGAATGATCAGCTCTTCTAATGCAGAATCACACTCCCACAAATTTCTGTTATAATGGCAGCTCAGCTTACTCACCACACTGTGTAGAATGGATGAACAGCTTTTCTAATGTGAAACGTTGTGCTCAAAACAAGTTCCTGTGGACTGTAATGGTTGACAAACAGACCTATTAAAAAAATAACCATTCTTGACTCTATGTACAGTGTTTGAAGGGATGCTCATTCCTTCACAGATGAAAGAAGACACATCAAAAAGTGTTTCACTGTATTATCTCCGTTTTCATTGAGGTGGCGCAAGCTGCCTTTCTAATCTTTAAGGAAGATCAGGATGTTGTATAGATGAAATGAAAGTGATAGTAAGAATAATGTAATAATATTAATTATTAATTAATTAAAGTTACAATCTGTCAGAGGATGGTATGTAGAGAGGAGACTCTTTACTCCACACATGTGATTGTTCAACTTCATTAAGGAAAATAAGGAAGTTTGATGAAATGATGATAATGGCAAAAATGTACATAAATGTATCAATGCCAAAACTTCTTGGAATTAAAATGTTAGAGAGTGATATGAAAGGAGGAAATTGTCTGCTATGAAAATATGACTTTCCAACCCTGTCATTAAAAATAAAGAAGGTAGAAATAATTCACAACCAAACCATTCTGTAACAATACCTTTCCTTGCAGCCTTTCACAAGAGGCGAGGGAGCACCAACCTTCCTTCTCTTTGGAATGCCGGAAACCAAAGTCTCTAAGAAACTTGTCCTCAGCTTCATTGCATCCAAAGGCTCAACCTTCGACACAGTGGGTTTTGTCAAGGGCAAGCCAGGAGGATTAGGTATGGAAGGTTTCTCTATATCTTCTGATCTTTTGTTTTCCTATACAGATTATCCTCAATTAATTACTATTTTATTTAACAACTACATGCCTATATAGGCATCATATTTAAATTCTGTTTTATTTGGTACTGAGTGATGCCATATTCTGTCCCTATCAATAGTGAAAATAAGCTATACAAATCACTACCTTCTACATATCCTGGAATGAGGAAGTCTCATTAGCATAGGCTATATCACTGTTTCCTCCATATGGTCCCTATCTTTATTTCATACTCCTACACCAGGGAGGGAAGAGAGAATGGTGGTGTACAACTCTTCCCTCCCTACTATCTCTCTCTCTCTCTCTCTCTCTCTCTCTCTCTCTCTCTCTCTCTCTCTCTCTCTCTCTCTCTCTCTCTCTCTCTCTCTCTGTCTTTCCTCTGCACTTATGATTCAGCAGTATGAGTAGGAAATACACAGAGATGGTCTGTTTATATCCTTATTCCTGCATCTTAGTAGAAGGTATTTTATAGAACTCAATGGAATTAGAGAGAAATATGTTGAAGTTTACTGTTTGTTTTTATATATTGTAAGTGTTTGTGTGTGTGTGTGCGTGTGTGTGTTTATGCTTTCTAACAGCAGTGCTGCTTCAGGTGGGGGTGTCACTGTGCGTTATGGCCACCACTTGCTGAATCTGCTGACAGTACGGCGTGCTCGGCCCCGCCTGCTGGTACAGGATCCTCAGGGTACCACCTTCCACCCTGATGTGGCCATGGTACGGCTGTGTCACATTGTAAAGAATTCTGCATTGCATTTACCTAGTGTATTGTATATGGTCTTAACCAATGCTCATTTGTCTTGCCTCTTTATCTATAATCTTCCAATGTATCTCTAGATTTGTGCATACCAATAATAGCTCTAATCACTGTCTCACTTAAACTACTCCAGAGTTTGTTGCATTAATACAGGAAACTATATTTTTTAGTGTTATTGAGACTTTTTTTTTTTTTTTTTTTGTATGTTCTCTTATACATCTTGTCTCTTTATCCATGTGGATTTCCAGAACTTGTCTGTCTAATTTTTCCTGTGTAACACCAGCAATGTGCTAACTTTTCCTGTGTAACACCAGCAATGTGCTAACTTTTCCTGTGTAACACCAGCAATGTGTTGAGTACAAAGACAACACTTGTGGTATTGCCATAACTGACTAACCCTCTGCTGATGTGCTGAGTGCAGAGACATGTATATACATGTACTCCTATTTGAATAGACTTATGTGTATCTATCTATGATACTGAAGTTATTGATGTGGTGCCATGACTAACCCATTGTGTGCCTGCAGGTAATCCCTCAGGTGGATGGGCTGATTTGTTACATGGATGCCACTTGCCACTGTGAGGCGAGGCGGGGTGGTGGCTCTGGGGGCAGCCACACCCTGGATATGTTAGAGCTGGAGGCCATGATGCGCACCATCCCTGCCAAGCTGTGCCCGCCCGTGCTGGTGTTGTTGGCACGGATGGACGACCCTCAGGTCCCCATCACTGATTCAGACCATGATGCTGATGGATTGGTGGATCACAATATGCTGCACCGCTCCCCTCATGCTGACCTCCCTGTTGGCACCACCCCACCAAGACACAGACCAGCTATGCTGTACAATGTCCTTAGCAAGCTGGACCTCCCTTGGGCCGTAAGTAGTGGTAGTGGTGGTGAGAGAATACACATACATAGGTTAATTTCTTCAGTGCTTTTGCCACCCTTTCTCTCCTCCCCTTGAGACTGCTCACCAAGCCACTCACTGATGTCTTTCATTCTTTGTGACAGCCAAAGTGAGTGACTATCCTGCTTCACTTGTTTGTGTTTCTAAATTAAACCTTTTTTGTCTTTGTTATCATGATGTCCTTATTTACAATTTGCTATTTTCATGTGTGTTTCTAGTTGGTTTTTAGAGGGAGGTGTCTAATTTTGGATTAATCTTTTACATCTTTATATATATATATATATATAATGAATTCGCTCATATATATATATATATATATATATATATATATATATATATATATATATATATATATATATATATATATATATATATAATGAATTCGCTCATATATATATATATATATATATATATATATGAGAGAATTCATTGCGGGTTAGCTGTAACAGTATGTGCACCAGGCAAAAGCGCACACCGAAATGACTCTTGTTTTATAACTGGGATTTGTGGGTAGCAGGATGTGGGGATGTCATGGCATCTTTAGATCTGTTCCACCAATCAAGCGAGTACACTCGTGACTGGTCACGGAGTTAACATGTCCGCTTTCCACGGTATTTGTCACCGTTTTTTGTTTTGTTTTGTTTTGTTTTTCGGGCCACGTCAGTCTTTCTGGTGTAGTTTCACTGTTATTTATTAGCATGGTAGGTATAGAAGGACGTGTAGAAGAAATAGCAATAGTCTGTGAAGGCTGCTACATGTCTTACAGGGAATTTTTGGTAACATTACGAGGACTGTGAAACTTTTTGTGAAACATGGATTTTTCCTGAGAAAAAGCTGTGTTAAGTCCGGGAAAGAATGATTATTGGATCTACGTCGTAAAGAAAATACTAATGTTGTCATTACCAAGCCGCAAAACTTTAGCCACCTCCATCACCCTGATGTTCTTCACCTCACCAGTAAGAAATAATGGTGTGATTTTTAGGTGTTTTGTTAGGTTAGTTCTGGTGACAAGTATCAGGACTGAGTTTTGTGGTTCTACTATAGATTCGTACAATGAACACAAGATGATTTTGGCCACCGTCAATTTCATTGGATGACCACTACAGTTTTTCTATATGTATTTATTATGCTATTAAACCACATGTGCAATGTTTTATACTGTTTAGAAGGTTTTATAAGCTATTAGGTTATTATGAATATGCTATTAAACCACAATATATGCAATGTTTTATAGTGTTTTGAAAGTTTATGAGTTATTAGGTTTATTTGATGAAGGAAACATTATTGTTAGATTAGGGAAATCCCAATATAAGATGAGAGGGAGGGAGACACACATGCACACGCCGGTACGGTTACAATAGGTGTTTTCAGTGGCACTTTGCGGAAGGCGTGCCTGATAAAACTGTACACCTATGTAACAGCGTGACTCCACTGAAAATGATAGTGACACTGCCAGACAACTCTCACTCATTGCCTGCTGGAAAGTCTGTCGTACTCTTAATTTTCGCCAGATTTCACCACACTGAGATGGCCTCATTTCACCAAATTATTAATGCACAATATGCCAGAAAAGGCATTATACCACTAGTAATCGCTTTTTATTGAGTATTTAAATCAGTAAAGACATGTCTTCCGTGTTGTTCTTCGAACTGGGAGCAGTGGAGCAGCAGAGAGAGCAGTCAGGACAGGAGTTTAGCCTGTCCCAAATGTGAGGCTCAGTGTTTGTTTGCCCAAAATTTCCGGAGCACCACCATTAAGAAATATAACCAAATCCTCCCCAATTTTGTTATAGTCATAATTATGTCATTAGCAAGCAACTCTGCAAAAATCTTATCTTTATATTTTGTAAGTGCTTTTACTTTGATAATCCATAAACTACAAAAGGTTCACACAACTGAAAGTTTAAGTTGGTCACAAGCTTTGAAATGAGTACAGTGAGGAAGCGCGAGTCTAGGCTTACCTGAGTACATAGTCCCAGATGTCATACATTTAATCCAAGCTGCACAGAGAATTCCTCTGAATTTAGATATCAGAAAAGTTACCACATTATCACAGCAGCAAAACAAAAGACAGTGGTACTGGCCTAAAAGCTTGGATTTGAAGTTGAAGAAAATGATTTTGAGGAGTTTCTACAGTCTCTTCATAAAGAATTAAGCAATGAAGATCTACTGGAATTGGAAAGAACACGAGTGAAGGAACACCAAGAAGCAGAAGCATAACAAGCTCAACAACAACAATGAGTGCTCTTGTGCAAGATGCTGTTGGAGACTATAAACAAATTAAGAGAAGTAATTAATTTGATTGTGGAAAGCAATCCTGATGTACACAGCAGAAGCTCCTCTGTCTCTCGCAGTGCTGGCAAATTTTGGATGTTGTCCAGAGATGTTGCAAGAAAACAACAGAAGACTGTCCAGATGATGATAACTTCATTCTTCAAGAGGAGAGAGAAAGAGGAAGAACAGGAACCACAAGAGGAAGGGCAGCCAGAAGAAGAATCACAAAGGGGAGAGAAATTTAAAATGGTCAGAGTGACAGACAAAAAATGTTCAAGTAAACATATCTCGTTTGATTTATGTTGTTTTTGTTTTATGCAAGCTCTCCAGGAACACATCCTCTGCATAAATCGAAAGGTACCTGCACATGCGTATAATATGCATATCCCACAGATACCAATTCTCAACATTGTTCAGTGAGGGGGATAAAGGAATCTTTTTTTCTCTCCTCTGCCTGCTGCAGGATTGGGGGATCTCATTCTGCCACTCTTCCTACAGCTGCACTTCTGGGGGTTTATTGTTTATTGTTCCAGGAAGTGAGGGGTCCGAAGCCCAATTTGGGGCTCTGCTGTCGTCTTCCTCCAGCAGTCAGTTTGCTCCTCCCTCATCTTTGCCATTCTCAGAGTCTGTTCAACAGCTGCAGGGCACCCACTCCTATACCCTATCTACTTTCTCTGGGTGGGAAACCTTAGTGGCATTAAAATATCTGCTATCCACCTCAAGTTCACTACAAGATATTAATGTACAGATGACAGCTTCAATGGTGTTTCCTGTATTTTGAGATACAATCTCACAGATGTCTCCTGTGGTCTCCAGTGTAGCTTTCTACTACTTCTCATCGTCCTTGTCTTACTGGTATTGGGCCGTGTTTTCTTTACCTGCTGCAGCCCGGACATCTCTCTTGCTGGAAGATCCATTATCTCCAACATTTGGAACTTTTCAGGTGGTCTCAGATGCTTTGGCATGAACTCTACAGGTGGCAGTGGTCTTCTGGGATAATACCTCAAGTCATCCACATGCATTCCATTGTAGTTTGTCAAGAGATGCCAGGAGGGATGTGGTGGGCTGTCCTTCCTCTTCCTCTCGTGGAGCAGGAAGCCATTATCATCCCTTTAAGCCTTCCTCCCCCGTGAGGAATAGCCAAGCTTTGTCCATCACTGGAGGACAGTGCGTGATGATTGCTGCAGCCTTGGGTCTTCTTCCCATAGGGTACCTCCACAGCCCTTTTGGCCCACCCAGTCTACACATCACAGCTCCCGGCAGTGACTTCTGGGGACCAGGAAGCCTGTCCCACAAGTCCTGTGCCTGGCTGAGGGGCACATGGGCAGGCTGAGCAGTTCGGCGAGGCCTTTCTTGGAATTGGCATTCAGAGTTGGTTCCACATCTGTGTCTTCTATTAAGGTCAACCAAGGTAGCTTGTGGATCTGTTCACAGACTTCAACAATCATTGGTTACCTCTCGTCCTGACGCGGACACACGAGACACCAGCCACGGGTCCAGATACCCTCATTGTGGACTGGACCCAATGGAACCACATTCATCTCTTTGTTCCTCTAATGACTGTGGTCATGGCTCAGGTATGTCACAAACTGGAGTTGTTCAAGGGAAAAGTTCTTCTCATTGCTTCTTTGTGGAAAGCTCGGATGTGATGTCAACAATTCCTACAGTGGTGCCCTCATCCTCTTCCTTTCAACAGCCTGGTTCTGAGGGGCCCTGTGTTCCTTCACTCGGGGATATCTATAGACTCTCATACATGGAGTTTTTACAGGTGTGCTTAAGGAATAAGGTATCCCCCGAGGTTGCAGAGGACATGCTACAGGTTTCACGTCCCTCTGTCCTCCGCCAGTCGGCGTGGTGGGCTTTCTAGTTATTCCTGAAAGGTAGACATGTTACCTCTATCTATCTCTTTGGCTCTGGATTTTCTTCACTATATGTTCCACTGTCTTTCCCCACAGTCTGTATATACGTAGCTGGCTTGTTGGATCCATTACAGTTCTGCTTTGGCATCTCACTCAAGGGGATGTGGGATGTGGGACTTAATGAAGAAGGGTTTCTTTCTGCAACAACCCCCTTGCTGCCGCCCTCCCATCTTATGGTCCCTCACCTAAATGCTGAGTTACCTGGAAGGCCAACAGTTCCAGACCAGTCCCACTTCTCTAGCATTACTATGGAGAGTTCTATTCCTGGTGGTGATGGCCTCAGGTCTATGGGCCTCCCAACTCCATGCCCTGGTCCAACACCCATCATGGCTTGTTTCACACCAGATGGGCATCGTGTTACTCTGGCTCCATCACCAAAGTTTCTGGCCAAGAATGAGAGGGAAGGTCATAATCTTTCACCTCTTCCTCTCAGTGTCTGGGTATGTGAAGGCTCACACCATCCCCTCTGTCCTGTGGAGGCAGTGAGACGGTACATGGCAGCAACGACTGATCGGACACCCTAGCATTTTTTTGTCTGGCCAAACACACTCAGTCCCCTGTCAATCCTACATGTGTCATGGTTGCTGTGTGGGGTCATCAAGGCAGCTGATCCAGACAAGGCACCAAAGGGACATGATGTGAGAGCAATGTTGATGACATTAGCTTTTCTCCATTGTTTCTCCCTAGACAGGATACAGCAAGATGGGGAGTGGCCTTTGAATCACTCCTTCGTAGCTCATTACCTGGACCATTCAATGGAAGACATCCCCTGTGTCATGCTCTCGGGCCCACCACACACCCAACATTTTCTTCCATCTTTTTTGTAAAGAAAGTGGGCTTTTTATGGGAATTTATGGGCTAAAGGAGACCACCTATCTGAAAGCCCTCCATTTGGGAGCTGTTACTCCAAGTGGATGCCCAATCTCCACTCAGACCGTGGCCAGGATTTGAACCCATGCGCTCGGGGATCCCAAAGCCCCCAGAGCCCAAATGGTTCCACTGTACCACAGCAGTTCAGTAAACTGTTCAGGTGGTCTTTTCTCTTGAGCTCTGACAACTGTGGTTGAGGAACCTGTGATGGTCTGGCACCCTGCTACAGTTTGTTCTTCCACCATGTTGGCTCCTAGAGCTGAGGTGGGGCGGTCCTAGCACTGATGCCTTCCCTTTGCAGGAAAATACATACTCTCCATAGAAGAAAACAAACAATAAAATATAATACCTCAGATACCCCTCTAAATGAACTTTGTTTTTTAGAACTATCACTCCCCACCACCCATTCTCTACTCTCCCCTTCCTCAATATGAGCCATCTTGATGGCTGGCAGAAACAAAGCCAGAAGTCTTTGAAAGCAAGAAGAAACTGGAGTTGAAAATGAAAGGTGGTGGGAGTGAAGTGAAGGAGAGAGACATCACCCCCTGCAATGGAACTCTTACCTCAAAATAGAGGTTTTTCAAACAATAATTTGGAAAACTCAAACCTAGAATGTTGAGCTTTGAGAGTGGGTCCAATTTGGGTTAGCTGCTTCCTATGTGGAGGAGGAACAGTGATTCCAGTAACATTGGTGACTGGAACCTTGTTGATAATCTCATTCAGAAAAAAACAGCAGGAGGACAAGGAACATCTTTTGGGAGAACAGCACAGGTCTGCATCATCTGAGTGTGCAGGAAACAGGGATGGTGAATTGCAACTGGAGGAGTGACCAACAGCATCACAAGTCATACTACACTTTTTTTATGTTCTAGGAGGATTGGTACTCTATATGGTACCAATACTTGGTACTAGATGTCAGCTAGTCAATTTGGGGCATACTCTACCCTGCTTAGACATTATGCACCCAATATTGTTACAGCTAACCCGCAATGGAACTCTCTTTTCAAAATAGAGATTTAGAAAAATAATTCAGAAAACTCAAACCTAGAATTTATATATATATATATATATATATATATATATATATATATATATATATATATATATATATATATATATATATATATATATATTTATTTATTTATTTATTTATTTATTTACTTATTTATTTATACATAATTTTGCTATTGTCAGGCAGTACTCATTTTGCATAAAAAAAAGTTCAAAAGTTTGCAGATGTTGATGGAGGTGGTGTCTTTTCAGGTGTGTGAGGTGGAAGTGAAGACCTTGTCTGGTGTGCACAGAGGTCTCAACTGGCTGCTGCATCGCACCCTAAAACTCAAGAATGGATAAGGCACTGGAACTTGTGTGAGGTGTAAAGTAAGGGAACCTGATTGGTTGTTGAAGTAACACTTAACTGCACAATTGCTAGTACTTCACTCAGGCAGTGGTGTGTGGGGCAGGATGTGTCACCCAGGCCCCACTGTGCTGGTTGGCCTCTGTTGATGCACGCACAGGAGCTAATTGTGCGTTGCATGAAATTGTGTGTTTTGTGTTCAGGGTGGAAAGGCAGGCAGAAGTGAGGATACATGCACTAGACAGTGATACTTTATGCAGAAAGTATATGTACCATAGAAGAGGCATTTTGTATTTGTAGGATAACAGGAGGCATTGATCTGATCCTGTTTTCAGAAAATCATTCATCTCATTTTTGGAGCTACTTAAAAAACAAAATAGAGAACAGAGCTAGGTTTTGCCAGCTTCATCTGCATTCCATGTAGTATCAAAAGATTGGAGTGCCTGAAGCAAGCCATGTTCTACCTAGCAAACACCCAGGGACTTGTGTCATAAGAGTTTGTGGTACCTCCCTCCCTGGGCCACCCTCTCACTCTCTAAGTACACACCAAACACCAGTTAAGGTGTGGTCTTGGGTTTTAATCCATTTTTGTGTGTATAATTTCAGATTGTAAGGTATAGAATATGACAAGTTCTCATTATAGTTTTGCTAAACTGCATACAATTGAGGGTTTGTACTCATCCCTGGGTTGGAGGTGGGAGATTGGCTTTCTGAATTGCTCTTTAAGTCTACTTCCATCACACACAAAATTTAGTGATTTAGAAATACTCTATGTTGTCCTGTAGCTTTCCTAAAGGCCTCACCCCAGCAGAGAGGGCACCTGGAGCTGCAACATTTTGTTGCTGTTCATTGAATGAATGATGAGTGTTAGGCAGTGACAATAGTTCCTTCTGATCCTTTGCAATGACCTACAATTAACCATGTAACAATGTGTGTGTGTGTGTGTGTGTGTGTGTGGTCTGTGTATGTGTTTGTCTGTCTGCCCTGGTCATAAAGCAGCATCTCTCAGTGAAGAAGAGCAGGCATAAAGATACCTCTGCTTACCAGCAAGGTTCACATCAGTTTTCATGCTGTGTACATACAATGTATTTCCCTGTGTAGAGATGTACTTGCTCTGAAAATTATCTCAAGTTGCTGTGTGTCTTATAAGTTAAGGATAGATTGTAGCTTGGAACACGGTCAAGCCTCCAAGAGTAGTTTGTGATATTATAATGTAAACAAATTACATTATGTTGTCATTGTGAATGGTGTTGTGCATTTCTCTGTTATTAGATAACAGATAAAAAAAAAAGTGTACACAAGTGTTGTGTACAATACTTACAAGAATCAGTGTACAAACATGTTTTTTTGAAAGCAGCTATGTGATGCTTCTGAGCATTCCTCACAGCTACACAGTTGAGTCACTACTCAGCCATAGGAAAACAATGGCCTCTAAGAAACAAATCATTGCTACACATGTGAACCCTTTTAAAAGAGTTGGAAAAAGGAAAGTTGTACAAAGATGAGTGGATCACCTTCCCAGCATTATCCTGGCCTAGAATATAGAAGAGAGGAATGTAACAGACAATATATGGTATGGTAGAGGATACCAATCCTTAATTAATACTGTTTTGTAACAGTGTTAACCTGTATACTATCCAAGAGTAATACAATACTGTATGTTTTATTTGGATCAATTTGTAGATGCATATTCTGGATATGCATGTACACAAATGCATTATGCTATATATATTTTTAGCACATATATAAATAGATTTAGTGGAAAAACAACCATCATATGCTTGTGGAACCTGTGACAAAATAATAGAAAATTTCAATATTTTAAAATCCGACATATACATGAGTGCATGTCACAGTTTGATGCATCTTTTATCTTGGGAAATACAGTGTATGTATCATCATGACCAGGATCACCACCATCATCACCATCACTTGTCACCAGTATTTCATGTATTCACTTCAGCAAGCAAGACGTGTTAAATCAAAGGACAAGAATTGTGCATTTCAAAGAGTTCAAGGATTGTAAAACCAATAGTTCCTACTACCAGCAGCAGAAGCAGTACTGTGTGGGTTAATCAAGGCATCAGAAATGTGTTCAGAAAAGACAGTGACAGTGACATACAGTACTCTCGTCTTTCCTTCTAGGCAGCTTGTGAATAATACCACAGTTGTGTTACCGGAGTTGTTCAGATTACATCAAATGAAATCTGGTTATTTAATGTGGGTTATAGAGTCTTGATATACAGTGGAGCCACCTATAGTGTAGTTAATTGGTTCTGGACAAATACTGCACTAAGTCAAAACTGTGTTATAGGAGGCAAGCCTTCAGTGGAAATCATTCTAATTGGTTCTGGCCACCTCCCTAAACTCTGTGTGTCACTTTTTCCCCCTATTTTTTCAAAATTCATCCAGAAAACAAGAAATGTTGCATACCCAAGTTTCAATGCAAATTGAAAAAAAAAAAAAAATTAACTGAAGTAGGTGCTTCAGTCATTGTATGATTGTTAGGGTTGCAGTTTAAGCCTCTCAGGCTCTCAAATGGTGTTGTGGTGTTGGGTGGGAGCTTAGCTGCCTCCTTTTACAGCCTATAAATGAACTGTCTGTTCACACTCAGTTCCTGTACCACACATTTCCCAGGCATTCCCTCCTCCAATAGGTTGAGAGCACGGGTCTTCTCCTCCATGTTGAGCTTACACCCTACTGTGATCAGTTGGAATCATTTGGTAGGGATCCAAAGTTAATGTAAGTTCTGTGTGTCAAGGCACTAAGAGCAAGGCAGCAAACACCCTCTCTCAATGTGCTCTCAGATCACATTGAGGCATGAGGTGTTGACAAGTGGTGGAGGGAGGAGAGCTGGTGTGAGTAGCACCACCACAAGTTCCACCTCCAGATTGTATGGCTGGAACTGCTAACATAGTCATGTGAAAACATTTCACTTGTGTTTTCTTAGTTGGAACTTTTCTTTTGTGCCCACTGTTATAGTTTAGGGGTTGACTTTTCTGCAAGGTAAACCTCTAGTACAACACTTAGGGGTCAGATCTAGAAGTCAACTATTGTGACATTGAAATACAGTTGCATGACTTTAAATGAAAATCATTATGCCAATTATGAAAATACACAGTGCTGTCATGCAGCTCACCACTCATTAGCACGCAAGCCACAGCATTCCCACACTGCCCCATCCTGTCACTGCCAGCCAATCCTTTATCTGCTGCCATGCCAACATCACACTATAACAAAACTTCATCATGCTGGATCAAATCAATGTTCTGAGTGGATACTGTGTTAGGTGAAAACACATTATAGGTGGCCCCACTCTATGATACTAATTCTAAACTTTGTAAATCTGTATTGTTTTGCTTTAATGTTTATGAACTTGAGAATCATTGTAACATTAAGGCTTCTCTATCCTCCATCACTTTGTGTGACTTCAAGGATATAACAAATTTTTAGTTTTATTTCATGATTTGAATTTTGTTCACTTCATTTAGAACAGCCAGTTCTTCTCACCTTCAGGCTACCAGGATACAACCAGTGGATAAATTTTCATACATATTCTTTGCTCAGATGAGGATAGTTGAATGATTGTAAAGTACAGAAAGGTATAGCTAACCAAAACTTTAGTAATAGTATTTTATTGCCATTGTTGTCCTCATTTTGCCTTTATAGTTTGCAGTTTGCCTTTTCTGCCTTCCTTCTTTTGGTTTTAAAGTCCAGTATTTTGAAGAAGGATACATTGATCTCATCCAGTGTGAAATGTCCAAAGGCAGTCGTACAGTACATCTACTTTTAGTTCAGCAAACTAGATACCTTTAAGCGACAAGTTAAATTTGCCTCTTTTTTTTATTATTATTATTTTATTTATTCTTTTTTTTTCTAAGAGTTTCTGTTCTCTTGAGAAAACTAACCTTGTATAAGTCTGAGCGATAAAAACACAAAAAAATTTTTTTTACCTTAAGATCAACATTTTTCCATAATATCAAAATAGTTCACTGGTTATCACTTTTCTTGTGATGTATTTATTGTACCTTCCTGAATTTTCCCAATAGTTCATAATTCTAACAGTGGTAGTGGTATCTGTCCATCCTGTTGAAGAATCCAGAGGAGGACACTGTCTTCTTTCAGAGGACGTGGCCACAAAATATAAGATAGTATTGATAAAGCAGTATTCATCTTGCCAGTGTCATCTGCTTTCAATAGTGAGAGATTGGACTTGCTGTTGTAGTGACTAATGTAACTCTTGTGGTATTAAGTGTTTGTAATGCATGGGTACATCATTTTACATGATCCTGGCTTGAATGTTAACTCAAATTAAGATTCACTAGCTGCTGACAGGGAGATGTGATTGAGGCTATGGGTGTAGAACTGCAAGTGTGAGAGATTCTCTTTTGTAATGCACACTCAGCATTACAACTGTCCATCCACTCTTTATTGTGTACATGTCAAGGCCAGGCAGCAACTGTGTGAAGTATTCTCATGAAGTGGTGACAAGCTACTGTGATGTGGATTATCAACTTGTTTGTAATTTGTGTGAGACCTATACAATTATGAGTATTATAGGGTGGAGTAACACTCTTCTTTTGTGGTAGATATCTCAGACTAATATTATTAAGTCCATCACCAGTTGTTTTTATATATTTATATGTACTCTGAAGTATAATGTCACTTAAAAGTGTGAGTGAGTTTGTGTGTGTCTTGACTTTTCTTTTTTTAAACATATCAACTGTTCCTCGACATTTTTCGGTATGATAATAGCCATCTGTCTCTGTTCTTACACTTCATCTTTGAGTCTCCTACTAATTGCACCATCTCAGCTGCCACTAATTTGAATGTTATATGTATTTAATTTTCTTGTCTGTTCTGTTTCAGTAGTGCTCTCTCCCTCTTTCTCTTTTCCTTCGTAAAGAGGGTCATCTCTAACATATGGCATCTGCAGTAAACCCTCCAGTGGCAAGTAAAAATTCAAATGAAGCCCTATGTACCTGCTTTTTTGTATTTTCCTTGGCCTCCTATATCATGTTCATTATCAGTGATGAGGATTTGCTCATCAGATGCAGGCTTGAGGAGGTTGAGTTTTGGAATTGAATTTACTAAACCAGAAGTTGCCAAATGGAAAGTTTGCTGTACTTGACTAGCTAACATTTCTTCTTCAGCTAACACAATTTATTTTACATTTACTAAATGTACCAAAGTTCCCAATATAGTTAACATTCTCTTCTTGGTGACCTTATCCACATTAGAAGAAAGTTTATTTTTTCTCATCCTTCACAACATTCTTCTCAACTTATTGTTTTTTTTTCTTCTCACAAACTCTTATCTCTTCTTGTACTGTACACTTTTTTTTTCTATTCCTTTCTTTGTATTGAGATTGTCAGTACAGCTGAAAAATCTTATGAATTCCTGTGATCCCAAGGAAGAAAATGTAGTCAAACATGTAAAGCTAAAATGAGCTGCATAACATTGCAGTGTCCTCCTGGGTGATTCTGCTTTATAAGTAGACACTAATGATGCAATTTGTATCTGGTTTTACCTTTTTTTTTTCAGGGAAAGGCAGCTCTATACTATTGTTGGTTTTGCAGTGTTGTTTGAGTTTGGCCCTCATGGTCTTAACACTTTCAGTGAACTCAACTGTCTGTCTATTCATGTTGAAATGCATCATTCCTTGATATCTATACCGTGGAAATCACGTTATGTATTATGTTAATTAGGCTGTGATGCAGAGGTATTCTTGATATTTCATGCCATGTTTAATGTACCTATTTTTGATCTGGAATGTCTAAGGAAAAGAAATTAACTATGTATTTGGATTTGATTGGTGGAATTATAAGAAATTATCTTTTTTTATATATATATCTATATAATATAACTGACTACATATTTGCTGTGGACCTTACTTTCTTCACAAAACATAACATGTGGCCCATTGGAGTCTTGCAGTCATAACCAGTGATGTGGAAGAAGTCTGTTGATAGGATGCCTTGTTGTTTAAGCATAAAACATTGTATTAATTAAATGCACATCCAAAAGACATTTCAAATCATCATCATCATAACTTGTTCGACCAACATGAGATTACCAGTAAAAGAAGAGATTCCTTGTGGGAATTACAATACAGAGGAGGGAATTCTCAGTTCCATCACTCAGTCCCTTTAAATCATCTATAACAAAATGCAAGGAACAATGATGACTGTATCCAACAAGCTGAGCCATAGTGTGTGTCATCATGCTGTCCTTACATCACAGAGAAAACAGGAGACCATAAGAGAAAGAACAAAGGTGGAGATAAATAACAAAGAAGTCTGTTGCCAAGTGGACTGTTTATTGCTGACAAGTTTTCCATAGCTATTCTCTGCCATAACACATGACTTGTACCTGAGGAAGTGTTTTGGTTTGGGAGGTGTGTGGTCAGTCCCAGGATGGAGGCAGCTCCCTGTCTAACAAAGGACAGGGACGGCCAGGACTGTCACAAGGGTTCAAAGGTCAAAGTATCTCCTGCATTTCCTGGAGGTTAAAACTGTAATTCACTTCTTCTAGATCAATTTAACTTGATTATCAGTATATTTATTGTAATAATATTGTAGTTGAAATTTCACACTGCAAGATACTCCAAAAACTGTAATGTATTGCAAAGTTTACATTTCAAGACAATGAAAGTGATAATAATGTACTATCAGCTTACATTTCAAGACACTCCAGAAGTAGTAGGCAATATACTATCCTGCATTAGTTAGCATGTTGCATTGAAGGAAACTTTTTTCCCTATGTTTTGGTTAACTAATACTACTTAGTGATTCAAGTTTTGTCACAGTAAATCCATTCTTGACAACCTTCACTTTCACCACATAATTTTTTTCAGTCACTAATCTATTGCAAATGTCTTGTTTTTTGAGTTATATACTATTCACTTTTGGTAAGACAACTGAAGTGGGAAAAAAGAAACAAAACTGACATACAATGCAATGGAAATATAGTTAGTGTTCTAAATATTTCAGATACAAATAAACAAGTATCAGCTGCTGAAAGCTCATAACATGCTAGTTATGGGAAGAAGCCAATGCTGCCTCAACACAGAACACCTCACTCATTCACTCTCACCCTCTCCATGACTAGTAATGTAAGGCAAATGTTACTCATGACATCATACACCACTTTCATCATTAGTTCAAGCAGTTTCTTCAGTAAAAACAATGAAGTGTATACAGTTACAAATACATATCACCTATGCAACCAGTCTAGACTCAGTATGCAAATCTTCTATATACATCAAATTATTATGGATAAATCTTACACAATTCTTAGCATCTTCCAGGACTACTCTAACACTGGATTACGGGTTCACACATACATCTCACTGTGTAATTGCTTCTACACAGTCTCAACCATTAATCTAAGGGGACACTCAAAAGTAATCAAGGGGATGATGTATAGTACTCAACAAAGGTATGCTTTACTTGGCTTATGGGGAGTGGAGACAAGTACTTTTGAGGTAAATTGACAAAGTATATGGTGCCTCCACGTTGTCACTGGATGTTGACAGCAATACCTTGCTGCCTCATCTGCCTCTGGGTTGTCAGAAACAGAACTCACATACTTCTTTAGATGGAATGAGAATTATGTTTATACATATGCCCCCAGCCAGGTGCTGCATACCTCCACTAAATCCACATAGACCAGGCAAGCTGGCAGGGCACTGAGGAAGTGAGGCAGCCACAACCCTATGGGCCATACCAATGAAAAGAAGTGATTCCAAGTCACCCATCATTTTCTTCAAGAACATAATATTCCTATGTTTCAAAACATCTACAATAAATATAACAGACAAGCATATCATCGGCATGTCTGATGGATGAAGGATACCAAGGTATGGGACCTCTTGGTATTTTCTCCACATACACGAACAGTAAGAAAGGAAAACCATTCTGCCTTGCTGATCTAACATGGGGCACTGCAAACCACAGCCTCCAAAGAGTCAATGAAAAGCTTTCTAGTTACTAAACTGCAACAAACACTACATTTTGTTTTCTCAGAAGCCTTTCAGCATGTGCACATGTTCCAGATCAGTTCAGGAACTGGGGTTGGAGAAAGAGGAAGGTTTTCTAAAGGGGCATTGTGTTAAGTATAAAAGTTCTGTGTGGTAAATGGCTTTTGACTGATTGTGATCCACATTATCTCGATGACCTATCTTTGTTTAACATTCAAAGATTCCAGCTGATAAAGACTGTCACTCTTAATTAATCAGTTTTAATTAAGAAGAAACCTCACTCCTGTCACTTCCCTAGTGCAAACATTGGCCAGCCAAGCCTCCCTGGCCAGCAAGCCTGCTGGAGAGCACTACACAACTGCCAGGCACGGCAGCACCTTCCTCTGTGGGTCGGGTCAGGAGGGCATCATAGGCAGTTGCTGAGTAAATGTAATGTGGAAACAATACTTAATCATAGCAATAGATTGCCATGTTTTCAATGATTGTTAAAGAGACCCGAGTGTCTAAAAAAGCCCAAATTAGACCTAGAGCGCGGCCCCAAGGAGCGCTCCGGGGTGAGGGAAGTGGAGTGGGCGCGGGGCCGTGGTGGAGCGACACCTGGACAGGGACTGGAGTCTACTTCACACAGTGTGACTGGTACCTCATGGCAAGACCGGTCACCTGAAAGAAATCGGCATTTGTCAAAAGTGTTCTAATGGGACTTGTATAACATGTTAATTGTCTTCCATCACATATTCTATACATCGTGTTTACAAACCATTCATCAATGTTACCTTCACTCTTGGATGGGGATGTTCTGGAGGAGGACAATGGCAACGAGTCATGGGGGATGAGTGAAGGGATGGCCTCCACACTCTCCATTAGCTCCAGCAGGGGGTTGCGAGGTTCCATGCACAGAGAGGCTCTGGTCCTGGCAAGGTCTCGAGGTTCAATGCAGATGGAATGCCTGTTCTTCTGTTTCCTCGTAGTCTCTGACTGGTCCTGAGACTCCAGGCACATAGAGTGCCGGGTTTTGGCGGATGTTGGCATTTCTCGTGTGCCCTCGTACAGGGACAGTCTGGAGCGTGGAGCATCACCAAGGAGAGGCCGTACAGGGGAGGAAGGCCGAGGCCAGGCACAGGAGCCTCGCAGGGATGGAGAGGAGGCCAGAGAAGAGGAGCCTCCAGAGCCTGTGGAATGCCAGTATGCAGGGTTACTATTGAAAGAATATCTCTTTATGTAAATATATTTAGACAGCTTGGGGGAGGAGATGAAAGGAAACACAGCAGTTGTGCATTGAGTTTATTCCTGACTGGTTTTACTTATGGCTTCTTCAGGGGAACTGAGGAAGCCATAAGTCAGCTCCTACTACTGTGTTTTCTTACTCCTCCTCCCCCCAATGCCCCTTTAATTTATTTCATTGTGCCTGAACAGAAGCCCTGAACAGCTTCTGTTTAGTAAAATTCTTATGTATGTGACTTTGTACACAAGTCTATCTCCCCCAAAAAAACAAACGGAATACATCTTAGCAGGATACACACTACATATATCACTCAATCAACACAAACCTAGTAACACCACTAACTGACCTGAGGTATTGGAAGCTGAAGTGGATGTGCTGAACTTGTTGGAGGAGGTGACAGAGGAGGGAGGTGTGGCTACATCTGTTTCGCCACAGGAGCCAAGATCTGGATCAGCCAGCACTGTTAGGCAACACAAGATAGTTAAGGGAGGCAACAGTAATATACCAATTTACAATACTTTTTACACAGTTTTGCTGACAACAGTAATCTTATCTTAAATTGACACCCCTACTTATGTTAGTCCAGAAAATGGACAAAGGTTAGACAAATGAGTGGTGGTGAAAATAGTAAGAAAAAATTAAGCTGAAGCAAGAGTTTGATACATTCTCATACGTTTACAATCAGATCTTCATTATAGAAATTCCAATATTCTCTATGGAAAACAACAACTGAAATGTTAAAAGGATTTATACAGTACTACAACAGCCTAACTTTTCCTTCCACCTTTTTCATTCCTGACATTTATACTGTATTGCATTCCAGTGACTGTTAATGAATCATGCTGCCTTCATGCTTACTTGTAATGACCCTGTGTAACCCATAAGTTCCTAAACCACACAAGCCATTAATTAACCTTAATGATAACACTTTTCCAAAACAAAAACAAAAAAAAGCTAAGTAAGAAAAGAAAATATTGGATGGTGCAAGAAGTCAAAAGGCCTAAACATAGCAGTCTCTGTCAAGTATATACACCTAAATCCATCTATTCAATCCTATTCTTATGATCTTTTACTATAAGTTTCTACCCGACTTAACAATTTCAATCTTGAACTAAAGAATTCCATTTTTATTTTCCCAGAATTTTACTTAAATCTTATCTATAAATCTGTATGACCGTTTAAAACTTCTTAATAACTCGACACAAACAACACGAGTCTAACTCAGTCCTGAACTTGAGAATTCCAACATCATGCTCTTAGAATCTTATGCAATCCTTATCCATATCTTATTATGATCTTTTACTAAACCTTCTATTGACTTAGCACTGAGTATATTTCAGTCTTGAACTTTAGAATTTTGCTCCTAGAATCTTCCTTAACTCTTACATGCAAGGATTCTCAGCCTAAGTGCCTTACATGAGAATCTGTGGTGCCTGGTGAGGCGGGAGTTGGTGCCGCCGGGAGAGTCTTCACACACGGTGTCACAGAGACGCGTGATCTCAGGTGTGGAACCACTCAGGCTGTACTGGATGCCACCTGCCAACACCACGGCCAGTAAGCTACCACTTACTGCTAACTAATAGTAAACTAAGTCACTACATTCTAATTATCGGGAGGTTCCTTTCAGTTTGACATTTACAGTAGCTATTCAGTTTCTAATTTGTATAAAGGAATGTATTACTAAATTGCAATGATTAGTAAACAATAAGATTTGAGTAGATAATATTGACGATGCATAAATCTAAGTACACAATAACAGCATAAATGTAAATGTAATTATGTGCCAATAGAGAAGCTGGCGACATTCATGCATCAAGTTGTAGTATTATAACAGGATGAAGGAGAGAGACATGCCAGGACAGCTGACATAGCAAGAGAAATGTTATGTCTTGACACTGGAAAACTGCTGCTTTATGCCACACAGTATATACACAATGACCCCAAGCATCACCATCCCAATGCAACTGACTGGGCAAAGGATATGTTATGCCTCTTGAATACCTATACCTTAGGGTGCACGATATGCACATAATGACCCAAGCATTATCATCCCCATCATAACTGATATTGAAAGAGAAATGTTATGTATTGGTATTGGAAAGCCACTCAATCATATGTAACCACTCCCGGACCACGTAAGTAACAACCACCACCATCCCATCACAATGTCATGAAAATGTTCTTGAACCTACTTGACTTAGGCGGCGGTGTGGTGTCAAGGTTGTTGTTGGTATGGTTGAGATGTGTGGTGGAGGTGCCGCGGCGAAGGGCACTGCGTCTGTGGCGGGAAGCATTGGTGGCCTCCAACAGCAGTCTGTACCATTGGTCCAGCCCGGACTTTGCCCGCAGCAACACGCGGCCTTCCCGGGGCAGGGAGAGGGCTAAGGCGGGACCGCCGCGGCGGTCCTGCCATTCCACGCACTCCACGCAAGCCAGGTTCACCTTTGGGAGAGAACGATTGCATGGGTATAATTTAAAATGTCACACTATACTAGATACACTGAGAGAGACAGGAGGAGGGGGATGACATGTGTTCATATTTGTTCATGCTTTTCGTAATTCGTCCTTCCTTGTATCACCAGTCACTTAGCCAATGACTAATATTAAACAAATTTGTAATATATACATATATATATATATATATATATATATATATATATATATATATATATATATATATATATATATATATATATATATATATATATATACTTGATACACAGTATGCTCTTCCTTTCTCGCAGTTATTCCTTCCTTCCTACAATACCACACGCAATTCATAAACAAGATTTCTTATGCGCACGGCGCTCTAGATTTCTTATATATATGATTTCCTGTGGGGTGTATACACAAACATGAAAATTCTTCATTACGAACACGGAAATAATAAATGTACATGAGAAAGCTAATCGTAATATTGATTACTCATGCCAATAAGGCGCATCGGAATGCAAAACACGCGTTTATTGGCGACACAGAACACGATAACTTTCAAGGCGGTCAAAGCGCGTCACCTTGCAGAACACCTCGGCAGTTTTTCGGGTCACAAGTCACACGCTGCACGTCATACCGTTCACCCGTGCATGTCCGAAGGCGACGCTGAGGAAACATTTACATTTAGCGATTGGCAGTTTGATAACACTGGCATACTAAAGTGGTGACGAAAGTTCCCAATCATTACGGTCAAGGCCAGCAGTGCAAGACGGACCGTCCCCGCTACATGCACGGAGATTTAAGCCACTGTGCAGAAGCGCTGTGCTTTCTTACCACGGCTATTTTCAAAGGCCACTGAGTTGATCGGCTGTATTCTTTAGTGATTCTCCTCTTCATAATGTAAAAATCTTGTTAATCTATCAGTAGAACTATACTGTAAAAATATCCCGAAAAACACGTATGAGGTTACCTCGTTTTACATAAAGCTTTTTACGACACACAAGTGTCTCAGAATATGGTCCATAGCCTAGTCTTAACATCGTATTGTTGAATACATTGTTCGTTAATAGGGAGTGCTTCCAAAGGCCACATATTTTCTCATGTGTTTCTCGAGCTACTAATGTAGAATACCTATTAAACTGTTGTAACGGTTTCAAAGATTATGGAAAGCACACTGAGAGAGAGAGAGAGAGAGAGAGAGAGAGAGAGAGAGAGAGAGAGAGAGAGAGAGAGAGAGAGAGAGAGAGAGAGAGAGAGAGAGAGAGGCAATAATTATGCACAACGCTTACCAAAACAATGGAGTAATAGACAGATCACGGCCACCTCTCTCTCTCTCTCTCTCTCTCTCTCTCTCTCTCTCTCTCTCTCTCTCTCTGTGTGTGTGTGTGTGTGTGTGTGTGTGTGTGTGTGTGTGTGTGTGTGTGTTTAAAAAGTTGTAGTTTTACAAGGCCTGGGCATTACGCTCGTGTGGTCCGTTTCCATATTTATAATTGTCCAACTCTTCTTCAAAGCTCTGCACACTCCTTGCTGACATGACATCTTCACTCAGGCTATTTCATGCTTCTATACGTGTGTGTGTGTGTGTGTGTGTGTGTGTGTGTGTGTGCGCACGTGCGAGTGTGACACCATGGCGAATGCTGCTCACTCCCACCCTTCCCTTCCACCCCCCCACCCCCCACAATTATTCGATCGAGTCTTCGTTAACTTCGACCGTTAACACACACACACACACACACACACACACACACACACCGCGTAATGTAGGGGTTAGCACCCTCGGCCACAACCGAGAGGGCCCGGGTTCGAGTCCCGGGCGCGGCGAGGCAAATTGGCAAGCCTTTTAATGTGTATCTAGCCCCTGTTCACCCAGCAGCAGCAGCAGCAAGTAGGTACGGGATGTAACTCAAGGGATTGTGGCCTCGCTGTCCCGGTGTGTAGTGTGTGATGTGGTCTCAGTTCTACCCGAAGATCGGTCTATGAACTCTGAGCTCGCTTCGTAGGGAAAAGCTGGCTGGGTGACCAGCAGGCGACCACACACACACACACACACACACACACACACACACACACACACACACACACACACACACATACATACAGATAGATAGATAGATAGATAGATAGATAGATAGTTTATTGACCACAACCAAAACATGTAGGTACATTAAAAT
>CM035207.1:14413498-14418498 GCA_020233015.1 Callinectes sapidus | reverse complement strand
CATACACGTGAAAACATATTGAAAGTAAACCAATCTGAGAAAATTTTTAGATAACATTCTAACTTCCTGAACACCCCTCCCCCCCCACCACACAACACACACACACACACACACACACACACACACACACACACACACACACACACTTTCAGGAAGCACAAACTCTCCATCCTCTAACTAACCCAACGTAATCTAATCTTTGCCTATTCGCGTTGCTTTCGTAATCTCTTTAACAAACGTGTCAATCTTTTCCTGAACTTGCACAACGCTTTTCCTTCCTCTCGCTCTCTCTTTGTGTCATTGAGTGTAACAGTTCAACCAATTACATAACCACAAGCATAAGTACCACTGCCGGTGACACACAGGACGCGTCTACAAAAATTGTTAGATAACCCGAGACGAAAGGAAAGACGAGTAAAAAAAATTCAAGGAAAACTGTAAAATCGTTTCTTCCTTCAGAGAGAGAGAGAGAGAGAGAGAGAGAGAGAGAGAGAGAGAGAGAGAGAGAGAGAGAGAGAGAGAGAGAGAGAGAGAATTATAACCGCAATTCAAAAGAACATTACTCGTGAAAAAAACACGAGGCACCACCATCATCACAATCACCACCACCACCACCACCGCCACCACCTCCGGAACATCGCATCCCACCCCAAATTCCTTCGGTCATTCCTCAGTGGGAGCAGTGTCCTCCCCATCTGGCGGATACAGGCTGTGGGAAGGGCGGGAACGTGGAGGAGACTGATGGGGATGGAGCGGAGGGCGGAAGGAGGAAGGAAGGAAGGAAGGAAGGAAGGAAGGAAGGAAGAGGGGCGGGGAAGCACGAAGAGGATAGGAAGGTGTTTATGGGAAGGAGGATGAGCAGGGAAATTAACGGAGAGAGTGAGGACGGAAGGGAGAAAGGAAGGAAGGGAGGAAAGATGAATTTGAGGAGAGGAAGAAGAGGAGGAATGAACAAGGACGGAAGGGATGGAACGAGAAATATTTGGGTGGGGAAGACAGTAATGAGGAGGAGGAGGAGGAGGAGGAGGAGGAATGAACATAAAGCGGGAAAAGGAAGGAAGTACAAGAAGGAAGAAGATAACGACGAGAATAGAAACAACAAAGATAAGGAAGAAGAGGAAGGAACTGCAAGAAAAATAAAAGAAGGATAGAGAAAGAAAACCTCACCCGCAGATTCCTCAAGACAAAAGCATTCCGTGTTACTGAAATCCGTATTCAGAAAGACTTTGCTCTTTCACCACAACAATTTTCCAAGATCACAGAGACGACTGCCCGCGTTTTCAAGACAGTTTCTACTTATCATAAACTAGAAATATTGCCAATCCATCACCAGAACCATAAAAGTACCATTAAAAACAAGACTATATCCAACTGGAGCCTTTGCAAAATAGTGTAAGTGAGAGAGCAAAGTGTTTAAAGAATACGAGCTTTTTAAACATCCTCGCGTCCCGTGCATGGCTGCCTGACCGACCCACAGACACTTTGAGAACACAGGCCAGGGAGAACACATTGGAACATTGCACTTGACTTCCATCCCGGTCAAGCGAGGAGGGAAGACCGCCACCATGTCTTCTTCACCACGCCTCCCTTCACTCCACCGCCGCTAGTCAAGGAGGCCGTCACGCTGCCCCTTCTTGCTCCCAGGCGGTGCAACCACGGGGAAACATGGCAGTTACCCACGTGATGTATAATGAACTGTTAAATTGTCATGTACGTTTCTCTCTTTGGTCAGAATAAGAAAGGAATAATCTTAAGTGAATAGAATAGTCTCTCTCTCTCTCTCTCTCTCTCTCTCTCTCTCTCTCTCTCTCTCTCTGTCTCTCTCTCTCTCTACCTCGCGCTCTCTCTCTCTCTCTCTCTCTCTCTCTCTCTCTCTCTCTCTCTCTCTCTCTCTCTCTCTCTCTCTCTCTCTCTCTCTCTCTCTCTGCTCGGAGTTTGTAAAAGTTAAAAGTTCAAGTTTCTAAATAGATTATCGAGTTAATATTTTTCTCTCCGTTCAGAATCTGCGAGGAATAATCCAGCGTTCCAGTTTCTGAATACATAATCACGATGTAAATATTTTTCTTCCGTTCAGAATCTGCGAGGAATAGTAGTACAGTATCGAGTTCAATTTCCTCTACCCTCCGTTCACAATCTGCTAAAAATAATGATACGTTCGAGTTACTGAATAGATTGCAGGGTAAATATTTTCCTTCTATTCACAGTCTGCAAGGGACAATAATCTAAATAATCTATCATATTTTTCACACGGTTCGGCATCTCGATCCCGTAATTTGCTGCCAGTCGTGTAAAGACAAAGAAACGTTAGAACATAAGAACATAAGAAAATGTGAGAAACTGCAAGAGGCCGTTAGACCTATTCGTGGCAGTCCCTATGTGAACCCCTCTGCCAATTTCCACCTATCATCCTCATTCATAAACTTGTCCAAGCTTCTTTTAAAAACTCCAAGGAAATCCAGTCTTAGACCACACGAGGGAAAAAAACTACATACCACATACCAGACACATAACGAACATGAATCCTAACAAGACCGCAAAGGGGAGGACACAGGAAGCTTGGGATGCCACGGAGGACACTGCACCCCCACCCCCTAGCCCCGCCCCAGCCCCAGCCCGCCCCGCCCTCCTGCTGCAGCAACACACCGGCCAACGACTGCCATGGGAGAAAGCCACGGAAGGCAATGCACTGTGATATGGTTACAGCTTCCTGAGGCGACGGCGTGCTTCCTCCGGCGAGAGAGAGAGAGAGAGAGAGAGAGAGAGAGAGAGAGAGAGAGAGAGAGAGAGAGAGAGAGAGAGAGAGAGAGATAGAGAGAGAGAGAGAGAGAGAGAGAGAGGGGGGGAGGGACTGAGGTTATTGACAGAGGGAACGCAGATAACGTTAAGTATGGTGGTGGACGAGGGAAAAGAAGAAAGAAGAAAGAATGGGAAGGTGATGTGGACAGGAATAGGGACGGTAAGGTGTGTGTGTGTGTGTGTGGGTGGAGTGTGTACAGAGAGAACAAAGTGAGGGGTGGCTCGATGAAAGTGAGGTCAATGTCAATGTAACACTAAATCACTCCGCCCAACTGTTATCATGAAGCGTTTTCTTTTTTTCTTTTTTTTTCACGCCTCGCATTCTGATCCCAACAACAGGGAACACTCGAGGCAATCATTAACTGACACAGGTGCACGAGTCCCCTCCCTCCCCAGGCCAGGTCCCCATGCAGGCGTTATCCTCTGCAACACAAAGCCTTCACATCACACCACGCTCCATCTTTTAGCCTAGCATCCTTAACACTGCTTTGCTCCGTTGATGAGTATATTCAAACGCTTAAAGTCATGGGGTGTCTTTTCCCACTACTTATGTTCAGTTCTTGTTAACCTGTTCTGCATCATGACGCATCTTTACATTCATTCTGCTTATCATTTGGCGTTTTTATACAGCTTCACAGACTCATGTATCAATTACAATAATGAAGACTGGCCATTAATATACTGACCTCCATAAATCCTTCCTAATATCAATGAAATCATCTAATCACACCCAAAACTCATGGTAAAAACGCATCCAAGTACTGAAGGGGTTAAACTATCATTAAAAATATAAATGTATTCTTAAAAAGTCTAATCTTTATCTTAAGATATATCCATTAACAGCAGAGATACATTTTTGGGTTCTCATGGTGTTTTTTCTCCAAATGATGATACAGAATTCTTGTTAGACTATCACTAGAATCGTATGAACGTATTGTTAACCCCTTCAGTTTTGAGTGTGATTAGACGATTTTTTTTAACATTAGGAAAGGTCTATGGAGGTCAGAAGATTGATAGCCAGAGTTTGTACGATTTTTATCACATGAGTTTCTGAAGCTATAATAAAATCGTCAAATAATAAGCAGAATAAGATTTAATATGAAAATGCATTCCAGTATTGAAGGGGTTAAAAGTGTGTGTGTGTGTGTGTGTGTGTGTGTGTGTGTGTGTGTGTGTGTGTGTGTGTGTGTGTGGGTGGAGTGTGTACAGAGAGAGAACAAAGTGAGGGGTGGCTCGATGAAAGTGAGGTCAATGTCAATGTAACACTAAATCACTCCGCCCAACTGTTATCATGAAGCGTTTTCTTTTTTTCTTTTTTTTTCACGCCTCGCATTCTGATCCCAACAACAGGGAACACTCGAGGCAATCATTAACTGACACAGGTGCACGAGTCCCCTCCCTCCCCAGGCCAGGTCCCCATGCAGGCGTTATCCTCTGCAACACAAAGCCTTCACATCACACCACGCTCCATCTTTTAGCCTAGCATCCTTAACACTGCTTTGCTCCGTTGATGACTATATTCAAACACTTAAAGTCATGGGGTGTCTTTTCCCACTGCTTATGTTCAGTTCTTGTTAACCTGTTCTGCATCATGACGCATCTTTACATTCATTCTGCTTATCATTTGGCGTTTTTATACAGCTTCACAGCATTATGTATCAATTACAATAATGAAGACTGGCCATTAATATACTGACCTCCATAAATCCTTCCTAATATCAATGAAATCATCTAATCACACCCAAAACTCATGGTAAAAACGCATCCAAGTACTGAAGGGGTTAAACTATCATTAAAAATATAAATGTATTCTTAAAAAGTCTAATCTTTATCTTAAGATATATCCATTAACAGCAGAGATACATTTTTGGGTTCTCATGGTGTTTTTTCTCCAAATGATGATAAAGAATTCTTGTTAGACTATCACTAGAATCGTATGAACGTATTGTTAACCCCTTCAGTTTTGAGTGTGATTAGACGATTTTTTTTAACATTAGGAAAGGTCTATGGAGGTCAGAAGATTGATAGCCAGAGTTTGTACGATTTTTATCACATGAGTTTCTGAAGCTATAATAAAATCGTCAAATAATAAGCAGAATAAGATTTAATATGAAAATGCATTCCAGTATTGAAGGGGTTAAAAATTGTCCTTTCATCATTATTATATTAAAAAGGCACAGAGATTGCCAGTCAAGTTTTCATGG
>CM035207.1:14306680-14318299 GCA_020233015.1 Callinectes sapidus | reverse complement strand
ATATATATAGTTCGTTTTATGTTGTTTTTATTTTACGCGCCCTCTTCAAGAATGCATTGCCTGCCATAAATTGAGAGGTACCTGTACTTGATGTTTCTATTTTAACACGAAGTTGGGATTTTTTGTTTTCACTTTTAATGGTGATTTGTTTCCAATAATTTTAGTGTGTGGTACTGTTTGTTTCTGTGTAGCACCATATACAAATTAATCCTTCAATGTGCTCTCTCTCTCTCTCTCTCTCTCTCTCTCTCTCTCTCTCTCTCTCTCTCTCTCTCTCTCTCTCTCTCTCTCTCAGATGAGTACAAGGGCCACAGCTTACTGGAGGCGTGTCGTCAAGCTGATGCCGCCAGACTAAAGAAATTCCTTTCCCCTGAAGTGATCAACTTTAAGCATCCATACACTGGCAACACTCCACTTGTGAGTGTGACCTTCAGTGTTGCTAGTTGTACTCCTGTGGTATTTATAGTGGTGCTAAACAAGGAAAGAGTGGGAGCAGTTACATATGTTTTTGTTATATTGTTCTCAGTGAATGATGATTTGAAGTAAGAAAAAATGCAAAAATCCATTCAGAAAACTATGTGTGTGAGGTTATAGGGCTCAGTATCTTTGTGAAGAAGTTACTATTTATTTATTTGATTATTGTCTTATATTTTCTACTCTCATTTCTGTTTTATTTTATCCTATTGCATTGTTTGTGTGGGGGAAGTGCAATATCTCAGACTTTTATATGTTTATCTATTTATCTTTTGCTATGTGACATCAAAGCAACCAATATCATTACCAAACTGATGCTTTGTATAGACATGGACAGACATAATTACACAAATACACTCCTGCAGCACTGCGCAGTCTCCTCCACGGGCAGCAAACGGCGGGGCATTGTGGAAGCCCTGCTGAGGAAGGGGGCGCCTCTGCAGGAGAAAAACAAGGAGTTCCTGACGCCCCTGCACGTTTGCGCCGACAAGGGCCACTGTGACATCATGGAGCTGCTGCTGAAGCACGGCTCTAAGGTCAACGCTCTGGACGGCCTCGGACAGACAGGTGAGGGGAGGAGGGGATGGTGTGTGCTTGGTGGCTTGTGTGTAGTAAGTCAATGATGGATTGTAGTAAAGCTGTATTAACTCTTTCACTGTGATCTACACCACAACACAGTCCTAAAACAATTAATTCTTAACAAACATCGACAAGAAAGATAGAAAAATGAATAAAAAAGAGTATATTTAACAGTTTTTATCTAGTAGAAGGCTTTGTGATGGCTGAGGTAAGACAGAATCTTGGGGTTGGTTTGTTAATATGAAAGATGAACTAAATCACAGGAAAAGTGTTAAACTGACAAAAAGAGAGCAGGTGGAAGAGGTCCCAGGTAAAGTTAGCTCCGGACAGGTTTGGACAAACAGGTCAGGAGGGTTGCTTAGTGACTGTGTGGTGAGATGGAGTGTTTTGGATATGCTTGTATGCTAAAATTCATAGAAAAAGAGCAGGTGGGAGAGGTCCCAGGTAAAGTTAGCTCTGGGCAGATGGTGAGGAGGTGCTGTGCTTGTAACGGTAACTGTGTGGTGAGCTGGAATGATGGATTGTTTGTGGAAGTCCAGTGTAGAAATAAGAGAAAGTGCAGTTAAAAAAAGTGGCAGATTGTGAGGTCTGATTAAGAAAGCATGTGAGAGAAGTCCAAGGTAAATTTAGTCGTATCTAGAGAACAATTGTCAGGTAAAATTAGCCTAATATACTGAGAACAAGGGAATGAGAGCATCCTTTCCACTTGGCTACCTTAAACACTTTACCTCTCCTCGCTTCTTCCACTTTCACTCCTCTTTGTTTTCTTTGTAACATGGGAAGCATGAGTTAACCCCAGCCCCACAGTCCCATACCAAAGCTTTACAATCCCTTGATAACCTCAACATGTCTTTGCAGTAACAGATGTATACAGTGTGTTTGTGTATGTTTCAGCGTTGCACCGGTGTGGGCGGGAGGGGGATGTGCAGGCATGTCGTGTGTTGCTACAGTATGGAGTGGACCCTTCCATCATCTCCCTCCAGGGCTACACTGCCACACAGGTCTCCACCGATAGTGTCCAACGGCTGCTTCATGGTGGGTGCCTCAGGAAGTGTGTGTGCCTTTTTTTTTAAATGTAAGAGGGGGAAGCTGGCCAAGGGCAACAAGAATGATGAAAATAAAAAGCCCACTAGTTTTGCCTATCTTCTTAAAAGTCAGAGAGTTAACTAAAAGACAGGAACAAATGCCTTGAAACCTCCCTCTTAAATAGAGTCAAGTCATAGGAAGTTGGAAATATAGAAGCAGGTAGGTATGGAGTTCCAGAGTTTACCAGAGAAGGGAGTTGGACAAAATAGGGATGAGAGGAAGAAGAAAGTCTTGTGCAGTGAGGCTAAATTGGTGGTTTGTGATGATAAGGAGTTAGGGTAGGAAGCAAAGAATGTATTTCCCTTAAGTGACTTTTTGACAGTAGTGACAGTTCAACAATTATTCATTTTGGGTATCTTTGATAATATTAATTTTTAACAGTTATGATAGTATGACATCTTTGCTTGATTTAAGTAATACTACATAATTTGCATCTTTTGGTCTGCCGGTGATAGATTAACATTGCTTTCCTTCATCTGAGTTGTCCTACATAATTTCATTGACAGAAAATAATGATCCAAGGAGTAAATTATTTGGGTTACAGTGTCACTCCTATGATTTATTTAAAGTTTTGTTTTGAACATGCACCAGAGATCATAAAAGAGTTTCAGGGAAGGTTATAGCAGAGAAGGAATTAATTCATATAACTTTAATCTTGTAGTATTATACATATTCTCTCATTTTTTTGCTTATTTCTAAGCCTCTCATCACTTAGCCTTCTCCAGCTTTAGATTCCTTACCTCCCTCTCTCTCTCTGACTGACTACAAGTTCCCAATACTCTACATATCAGTTACACTCACCTAACCTCCTTCTTCCTCTAACTCTGCCTGAAATTGTCTCTCCCATTACCAAGCATCCTTCACTTCTCTATCTCATACCCACATAACCTTCCTCTCCCTTAAACTCAGACTAAAATTTTCTCCATACGTTATTTCTCTCATTACAAAGCACTCATCTCTCCCTCATACCTACCTAACTACATTATCTCCTTTTCTCTCTCTGCTCACAGAAGACCCACCAGGCCCCGGCGTGGACACAGAACAGCAGCTCCTCGAGGCGTCCAAGTCTGGGGACATTGACTGTGTGCGCCGCATCCTCACTGCCCAGCCTCACCTTGTCAATGTGAGGGACCTCGATGGCCGCCACTCCACCCCCCTCCACTTTGCTGCGGGATACAACCGTGTGCCCATTGTGGAGTACCTTCTGCAGCACGGGGCAGATGTGCATGCCAAGGATAAGGGGTGAGTGGTGGTGGTGGTGTGGAGGTGCAGTGGTCACTTGTTCCCTTCACTAGTGCTTAGATTTCCCTTAACTTGCTCTTCCCACAGTGACAGCTCAGCCTGGTTAGTGGTGCTTGTGTGGTGGTGGTGTTTTTAATTGAATGATTGTGATGCAGCTTAGAACACTCAAGATTTTAAAGTTTCTTTCCTTTCCCATTATTTATGGTTAGTTTTCTGTCAGTCTAGTCTTCTCACAGTAGTGTAATGAGTGTTGGTTGTGTGGTAATGAGTAGGTTATGTTTTTTAAGAACGTAACATTAGAAAATGAAGGGAGCTGCAAGAAATCATTAGGCTTATTCATGGCAGTGTAAGCACTGCTACCTAATTCCACCTTTCATCCTTATCCATAAACTTATCCAACCTTTTAAGACTCCCCACTGTCCCGGCACTAAGAATATGATTATTGAATTCCACTCATCACTATCCTATTTGAGAACCACTTCTTTCCTATTTCTCTCCTAAACCTAAATTTCTCCAGCTTGAACCCATTATTTCTGGTTCTATGCTGGTTGGTGATCCTAAGAACGTTGCTTATGTCCCCTTTGTTGTATCTTATATACCACTGTAATACTTTTAACAGGTCCTCTCTTAAGCTACATCTCTTAAAGTAACACAAATTCAGTGCCTTTCATCTTGCTTCGTACAGAATATTCCTCATCCCCCATATCCTTTTAGACATTTTAGCAGACTAGACACTTCATTTCCTGTCCCTTTACTAGTACTGAGTTGTCACCTGTGCTCCCTAACAGTGGTCTGGTTCCCCTGCACAACGCGTGTTCCTACGGCCACTACGAGGTGACGGAGCTGCTGGTGCGTCACGGGGCCAGCGTCAACGTGGCTGATCTGTGGAAGTTCACACCCCTACACGAGGCAGCGGCCAAGGGGAAGTACGACATTGTGAAGCTGCTGCTCAAGGTGAGGCTGTGATGTAGTGCTGTTGTGAGAGGTTTGGTTAGGTTTGGCACTGATTTGTAATGTGGTGTTCAGTGGTGGTGGTTTCTTAAAAAGAGATAATATAGATTATATATGTATGAATTATACTATACTACTACTACTACTACTACTACTACTACTACTACTACTACTACTACTACTTCTACTAATGATAATAATAATGATAGTGATAATAATAATACCTGGTACTTACTACTACCTGCCGTTACTGCTACCACTATTTCTACTACTTCCACTACTTCTACTTCTACTTCTACTTCTACTACTACTACTACTACTACTACTACTACTACTACTACTACTACTACTACTACTACTACTACTTTCACCACACCACACTACACCACCACCTTTGCTGTAGATCCTCCCTCCACTCACCAGCACCTCTCTTCCCACAGCACGGAGCAGACGTGAACCGCAAGAACAGGGACGGCCACACTGCCCTGGACTTGGTGAAGGAGAGCGACCAGGACGTAGCGGACCTGCTGAGGGGTGACGCGGCGCTGCTGGATGCCGCCAAGAAGGGCAATCTGGCACGGGTACAGAAACTGCTTAACCCAGACAATATCAACTGTCGGGACTCGCAGGTAAGGAGGTGGTGGTGGTGGTGGGGGGTGTCAAGATGTAATTTTTCATGTGTCCATATAAGAAAGAGAGAACTTATTCACCATCTGTACCTTCACTGGGATGGTGATTATGCATTTCCATTACATCTGGAAATCCTTGGTAGCACTGTGCACTGATCATGACTGCTGTAGTCTAATGGTGTGGTCTGTGTGTGGTACAGGGCCGCAACTCCACCCCACTTCACCTGGCGGCCGGCTACAACAACCTGGAGGTGGCCGAGTACCTCCTGGAGAACGGTGCTGATGTCAATGCTCAAGATAAGGTCAGTCAGTGTACATGGCTCCTCACTCACTAACCATTGCCACTCTGTGTTTGTGTTCAGTGAAAGAACTGAAGTATGACCAATTATAGTGATGTTTTTATTCTCTCCTTTAAATTGTTTTATTTTATGATTAATGTTTTGTGTGTGTGTTCATTTATTTTCTTTTTTTAATGAAAGAGGGAGGGAGGTGGCCAAGGGCAACTAAAATCATGAAAATAAAAAGCCCACCATTAAGTATGAAGTTATGGTGACAAATTTTGCTCTTGTCTTGGGAAGAGCTACATGTGTTATTTATGTGCCCTTTGCCTCACTCTGGAAGCATTCATGAGTAGTAGGATGAATAACATTAACTCTTGTCTTGCAGGGAGGACTCATTCCCTTGCACAACGCCTCATCCTATGGACACCTGGACATCGCCGCCCTCCTCATCAGATTCCAGACGGCAGTGAACGCCACAGACCGGTGGGGCTTCACTCCCCTTCATGAGGCAGCACAGAAGGGCCGTACTCAGCTCTGTGCCCTGCTGCTGGCCCACGGTGCTGACCCTTACCTTAAGAACCAGGTGAGCTGGAAGGGTTGGGGATACAGTGGTTCACATGATAAACCTTTGATATGGGGGGCTGAGGGTGGGAGTGTGTGTGTGTGTGTGTGTGTGTGTGTGTGTGTGTGTGTGTATGTATGTGTAAGTAAAATGCTTAGTCTGGACCATTCTGTGTGGGACTGTCAGCCTGGTCTGTATATAAGTAGAGGGGGTGCACATGCTAACTGATATGGTGTCACTTGCATTACAGGAGGGCCAGACTCCCCTGCACCTCGCCACAGCAGAGGACGTGAGGAGCCTGTTGCAGGATGCCATGATGAGTCAGCCCAGCCTCACCACAGCCACAGGAGGCAGCGTGCCACCGCCTGTCTCTCCATCGTCCCCCAAGCCTCCCGGCACGCCCTGCAAGGCTGCTGCTCAGCCCACCGTGTCCCCAGCGCCTTCCATGATATCCATCAACAATATTGGTGCTGAAGGTTGGTGATGTTCCTGTCTTGCCTTACCTTCTCTATGACAACAGCACTATGCTTCTATTGATCTCACATTATCATTTTATGAGACCATTGTGCTTTCTTATATATCAAAGTTTTCTTTCTCATCACATACTGACTTTGATACTTCCTTTCTCTAGTTTCATGGATGGCATGTGAACAAAATTTTGGTGATGAATTTGTCACTCATTACCTTGAGCTCACTATCCCGTAGATCAGGTGATGTGAGGGTGGGTGGGTGGTGGGCAGGGAAGGTGGTGGAGTTGCTATGGCAATTCATACCTCAGTAGTACTCACATCCAAGCCACAGAGAGGACTGATATCGAGACATGATTATAAAACAACTAACCAGTGAAGTGTGTGTCCCTCACTCATGTATTTGTGATGCATCAAACAACAAACATACTGATAGGACATTTGTTGCTGAACAATGGAAAGCATGAGTTTCTGGTATGTTTATTTCCATACAACATAATCTCTCTCTCTCTCTCTCTCTCTCTCTCTCTCTCTCTCTCTCTCTCTCTCTCTCTCTCTCTCTCTCTCTCTCTCTCTCTCTCTCTCAAAGCAAATGGTTTTACCAAGGTACTACTTAGTTCCTCTCTGAGAAACTCCCCATGAGGGAGCTGAATGTTCTTATCAGTTTTGTTGTCTAAGCTGCCACTCAATGAGTTGATTTCTTCCTGATCTTTTATGATTTTATATATGATAGAGGCAGCTTTGATGATAACCACTGCCATGGCAACACAAGCTTTCATAACCTTTGTCAGAATTCTAAATCTTGCTGCCATTATTCCAAATGCTCAATCACATCTACCTAAACACTTTTTGGAAAGCTTTGTTCCTTGTTTGGGGAATTGCTGCATTAAAAGCAGAAGCACATACAATAAATTTTATGATGAGTCTGATATTTTACTGGAGGAAGTATAGGGTCTCATGTATCAAGTGTCAACAATATCAGTTAATGCAGGTGAAGCCCATTGTCATGTCAACTCTTGCCTGATATTGCCTCCAATACAGCCATTCAAAATCATCCGACCTTTCTTGCTCTCGCTCTCTCCTGCTTTCTCACTCTCAGGACAGACGCAACTTAAGAGTGTGAATGATATGTGTCTGGGCCTCCTGTGTAGGATTGCTGGCTTGGTTTATACATATTATATAGAACTAAATATAAGAAGGGGAGTAGGTAAGGTAACAGCTGAAAATTAGGGAAATGAGGTGGAAGGATTTACCTAACCTTTGTACATAATCTCTCATTTCCTTCCCCAGTTGAGACAGTAATGATGCCGTCCGGTGCCAGCCTGACCTTCACACCGGTGCTGGGCTCCTCACCAGGCATTGGTGACGGCTGCTGTGACCACTCCCGCTGTGAAACCACGCCAGACACGCCTGTCAATATGAGCATTGCCTCCTTCCTCAACAGGTGATTGGCTGTTGAAAAACACTGAACACACACATACACACACACACACACACACACACACACACACACACACACACACACACACACACACACACACACACACACATAATAAGCTTGTCTCCATCTGTCTTAAGGTACATTGGTCAGTGTGGGTCTTCATATTTCAATCTCTTTGTGTGGCTGAAAGTAAGAGACCTCAGTTCACTTTGTTAACTTTGCATTCTAGTGAAGCAGATATTAATTTAGAGTATCAAGTTCAAGTTTGATTTTCCAGAAGGTGTAGAAACCTTAAGCTTTTAGTTTTTCTCTATGCTGTCAGTGAGAGTGAAGGAGTATGAATGCGAAAGTCCTGTCTTATTTAACCCTTTCACTGCCATTCCCTCCATTTTTGCTTGATAACTGATCACTTTAAGACATCTTTACTTGTTCCATAGTTAGCTAAACTCTATGAATTAGGCAGAAATTCCAAAATTTACTCTGTTCATTTGCTATTGATGTTATTTATCTTGTATTGTAGTGAAAGATTTGATACATTGTCTTATTTAGGGGAGACAGCCTTGGTATTTGTGTGTATGTATGTATGTATGGATCAGTATTCTGTATCTTGTGTTTTGTTCAAAGAGTAGTTTTATACATGAGTTTGATTTTCATAACTTATTTTTTTCTCAGTATAGTTCCGTTTGTTCTCTCCCATATTAAGAATACTACAAAACACATTATTGGTCATATAATTAAATATTTCATGTCTTTCACATCCTTTCAAAGCCTTGGACTGGACCACCTACGGGACATCTTTGAGAGAGAGGACATCACACTGGACATCCTGGCAGAGATGGGCCACGAGGAGCTCAAGACCATCGGCATCAATGCCTACGGTCACCGCCACAAGCTGCTCAAGGGCGTAGAGAAGCTGCTCATCCAACACAGTGAGTCGCCCTCTCCACTGTGTCACCCACTGTGGGGACTACCTGGGCTGTTGCTGCTGCTGCTGCTGATGATGATGATACAACTGATATTCATGTGGAATTTTATTTATTTATTTTTTCTTTAATTCATTAATTTTTTTATTTAATTTATTTATTTATTTTTTTTTTCTCTCTCTCTCTCTCTCTCTCTCTCTCTCTCTCTCTCTCTCTCTCTCTCTCTCTCTCTCTCTCTCTCTCTCTCTCTTATTGGGGAGAGTGAGCAAGGAGTAAATTTCTCACAATTCCATGAAATTAAATAAGTATATGATCCAAGACATAAGGCAATTTATTTCCTGACTTTATGATTCATAGAGTTGTCATTTAGTGTGTCTCCTTCCTTTCGATCCTTTGCCCATTGCAGATGATAAATTATTTGTAATATTTCATGAGATGTCCTTAAGTATAAAGTGTATAAAGATACTGCAAACATTATAAAATACTAGAAAAAGAGTCATATTGGTGTCTCATGTTAAGCAAAAGGACTACCTGCTTTTTTGTTAGGAACAGTTGTGTAATATATATGTGAACATGTATGTTAGTCAGCCAGACATTATATCACATCCACACACCTTCCCCTCCAACAGATGGCCTGGTGAGCAGCGGGTGTGGCAGCAGCAACAACAGCAATGGCTCCTCCCAGGGCACGCTGCTGCTGGACCTGTGTCGGGAGGACCGGGAGTTCATTGCAGTGGAGGAGGAGATGCAGGCCACCATCAGGGAGCACCGTGATAATGGCCACGCTGGCGGGATATTTGCTAAGTACAATGTTGTTAAGGTACGGCTACCTGGTTAACATTACCCGTAACTTGTCCTGTGGCAGTAAAGGATTCTGAAGATGAAGATTTACTTGCTGAGACATACTTAATCTTTGTTGTCTTGTGGCAGAAAAGGATTACATCATACCAGACTATTATAAAAATATTTCTTTATTCTTGGTGTAGAAAAAACAAAAGATGAACAAGAATTTCTTCCTCATAATTTTGGATATTCTTTTAAACTATCTCTTTGGGGACAGGCATAAACTTTAGCAGGCTACTTTTTTGTTCACTTTTTTATGCTCTTGACCAGAACACCTCTTACATAAAAGATAGTATTAGTGCAGACTTATTCTTGTCATGTGTCAGCCTCAATGGTTCTTGCAGCCTCCCTTATTTTCCTATGTTCTTATGTTGGCATGTGTCTCATCCACCACCCTCCACTCCAATAGATCCAGAAGATCCGCAACAAGCGTCTGTGGGAGCGCTACACACACCGGCGGCGGGAGGTGGCGGAGGAGAGCAACGGCCAGTCCACCGAGAGGATGCTCTTCCACGGCTCCCCCTTCATCTCAGCCATTGTCCAGAAAGGCTTTGATGAGAGACACGCCTATATTGGGGGCATGTTTGGAGCAGGTGTGTGGTGCAGGGCTGGGGTTTGTAAGGGAAAGTGAATTCATGGTGTGGGGGCTGATATGAGTATTCTTGACTGTTGTTGTGTTTGGGTGTAATGGAACAAAGTGTGTAAGACAGGATAAAGCAAAAAGGGCTAAGAAGAAACATCAACTTTAAATAGAAACAAGCAAAGAAGACAAAGAAAAATTATGAATGTTATAAGTATAATGTTACCCCTGTTAATGATTGTAATAATAATGATGAATGGTTTATTTAAGTTTCAGTACATATATACATTGAAAATCTATGTAGGGGACTGTTTAAGTTTCAGTACATATATACATTGAAAATCTATGTAGGGGACAGGGGAGGAGGCTTAAAACTAGAACACTATCCTAATGGTTAATTGCTCACACCATGGCAGGTATTGTACTGAGATAGTGTTGGTCTGTGCACATGTGGTGATGTTTTGTGGCACGGACTTGTTGAGGCACATCAGAAGGGGGGGCATAGATGTAGTAGGCATGGGTAACATTCAGATTTGTGTTTTGACTGTAAAGTTTGCCTGTGGGATGTAAATCTTAGTATGTTTACTTGACCATTTTCTAGTGTGGTACAGATATTAATGTATGATATTTTCTCTCTTTCAGGAATCTACTTTGCTGAGCACTCGTCCAAGAGTAACCAGTATGTGTATGGCATTGGAGGGGGAAGTGGGTGTCCGGTGCACAAGGACAGGTCTTGCTACTCATGCTACAGGTCAGCCTTCCCTTGATGCATGCTGGTGCTTTGAGTCTAAGGGTTACATTGTTGATTCTTGGCCTGCTTCCATAGCCAGTGACCTGACCTGCTCCACTCTTACTCTTTCAGGCAGCTGCTTCTTTGTCGTGTTACTTTGGGCAAGTCCTTCCTCCAGTTCTCAGCAATGAAGATGGCCCATGCACCTCCCGGCCACCATTCTGTTGTGGGGCGGCCCAGTGCTGGGGGTCTCTGCTACCCAGAGTACGTGGTCTACAGAGGAGAGCAGGTGAGACTATTTAAAGCCACATCCACACTCATTGCCTTGCTCTGGGGGTCAGTTTAAGGCAATTGTGGCTCATTCACATTTTTTTGCACATGTCTTTTTCATATTATATGCAAATAATTTTTCTTCTGAGTTGATTTATGAATGTTGAATTAGTGTTTATGAATGGATATTGCGTAGGAAATCCACCAAAGATAGTGAAAAGTGTATTGAATTAAGAACCCACAGTTGATCTTAATGAAATTTTGATTCATGAAAGTGTTTTTTATAGAATATAGGCTGTTACAAATTCACCAGTGGGTGCTATTATTATTATCATATGTACTTTTCTTTTTTCTTTTATTCTTTTTTTTTCTTCATCCCAACATATACAATAAGAAGGCTTATTTAGTATGGGATTACTGATCTAGTATATATGTATGGATAAATGTACAGTTGGTTCCATGCTTGGTCACACAGCCTTACTACCTATATTTTTTTGGCCTAAAGTCACAAGTAAACTCAAGGGATTCTAGTAAACATCATTGGCCAGAACTCTTGACAAT
>CM035207.1:14274144-14280195 GCA_020233015.1 Callinectes sapidus | reverse complement strand
ACAAAAAAAAGAAAAAAAAAAAGAAAAACGGAAGGATATTAAACTGAAGCACAGGAAAAAAAAAAAAAAAACATATAGATACATAAAACGAATTAAATAGATTATAATGCAGCATAGGGGCATGGGAACCGTGTGCAGGTTAATTGGCAGGTGTGGAGGGGCGGGAGGTGTTGTGCATGACAGGTAGCACTGGTGGTGGTGGTGGTGGTGGTAATAGTGGAGCATTGTGTACGGCGCGTGTGTGTGAGGTGGTTGTGGTAGTGTGAATGAAAGGGTGGAGGTGCAGGGGGTGTGAGAACAGGAGGGAAGGTTAGGGGAAGAGGTGATAGTAATGGTGATGGTGAGGGAGTGGGTGTGTGTGTGTGGAAAGTAAATGGTTAGTTAGCTTCCCACATTGATAAAATGATAGAGGTATGGATTGTTAGAGTGGCTGGGTAGTTGGCTGATAGACAATTAGTGTGATGGAAAGACGTAAATAGATAGATAGGTAGATTAATAGATAAATATATGGATAGATGAACTGAACAACTGATAGAAAGACGGTTTAATAGAAAGATACGTACATGAATAGATGAATAGATATATGGATGGATAGATTTATAGAACAATTGATCAGAAGACAGTGTAATAAAAAGCTCTATACATAGGCAAGTAGATAGATAGATAGATAGATAGAACTGATCGAAAGATGTCTAATAGAAAAAATAAACATAAATACATAAATAGATAAACAGATTGATAGACGGACTGGTACATACATAGAAACGATGAATAGATGAATAAATGACAAACCAAAAATAGATGGAAAGACAAATAAATAGATTGATACATCCCTACATTACCATCATTCATTCTAAACACACACACACACACACACACACACACACACACACACACACACACACACACACACACACACACACACACACACACACACACACATCAATAGATACACAGACAAGCAGACAGACACTTTCCCACGACACTGCCCTTCACTATTAATGGCGTGAGTGAGTAAATTACCTGCGTGAATATCGGGTCGTGAATGGCCTGGCGTGAGAAGGAGCATTGGGAACCACTCTTCACGCTCCAACACGCTCCACCGGGGGGTGGGGGGGGAAGACACACACACACACACACACACACACACACACACACACACACACACACGGATAGATAGGTAGATAGATAGATAGATAGATAGATAGATAGATAGAGAGAGAGAGAGAGAGAGAGAGAGAGAGAGAGAGAGAGAGAGAGAGAGAGAGAGAGAGAGAGAGAGACCGATCGATTTCTTAAAGAGTGGTATACTTGTTGTTGTTGGTGGTGATGGTGGTGGTGATGGTGGTGGTGGTGGTGGTGGTGGTTGTACAATGAACCGTAAAGAGAAAGAGAACAAAAACACTTAGGTGAAATCTTTCGCTCGTTACCTTCACTAAAGTTACAGTAAATTTTCCTTAAGTTAGTTATTTGCTATTTATGGATCTCTCGTCTTTATTTCGATGACTTTTTAAAGGCCGTAGTGTTTTCATGGTTCTGGTTGTAGTTCAGTGAGATTTCTGCGGTATTAGTAATAAACCAAGAAAAAAAAACACGATCTTTCTTTTTTCTGTCAATTTATCTACTTATCAATGCCCCCGTATGTTTGTCCTGCTATCTTCCTACCCATTTTGTCAATATTTTCCTACCTACCTAGCGGCCTGTCCATCTACTCATCTGCTCATCTGATGATCTGTCTATTTTACGTACATCATCTGTCAAACTATCCATCTACCGTCTATCAATTTGTCAATCTATCCACATACCCATCTCGGAGTCTATTGACCTACCTGATGATCTAAATACCCACCCAATGTTGTACCCACCTTCCCATCTGCCAGTCTATCTGCCTACCTGCCCATCTGTTAGTCTCTCTACCCATTTGTCCTCACCCTCATCAACTCCCCAGCACGAGTCACTAACCATTAAATCGCAAAGGGTCTATCTATCTGGCTCAGAGATTCGCTCCGAGCACCGCCATTCACCTTCAAATGAGCAGCTCGCGCCCCACAGGTGATGTGCGCACCCCGGCGACGCCACACGCCCCTGAATGAGCCCCGCTGATGCTCTCTTCAACACCAATCATCCGGATCATCCATAGGGAGGGAGAGAACTGCAAGGTTGTTACTCGCACTGTGTTCCTGTGTTATTGCCACCACGATGCGCCCACTCAAATCCCTGTCTAATGTTGTCTGTCCTTCTCTCTCTTCTATTTCCCCCCTCTAATTCCCAGCCAAAGGGATGCCGGGGTGCGGGGAAGGAAGGAAAGGGAGTAGTGCAAGGGTGTTACTGTGTTCTGTGTTGCTGTATTACTGCCGCCACGAGCTACTCACCCTTGTTCTTCCCCTCCCTTCTCTTCACATGCCCTTTGCCTCTCTCCATTCATTCCATGCTAGCTACACTCTTCCCCTTCGTCCTCATTGTATACTTCAAAACCAAAGGGACTCGATAAGTGAGGCATTAGTTTTAACTCTTCATTGTCTCGTGGTACGGTACAGTGGCTAGTGTGTCTGGCAACGAACACTCTGGCCCTTGTTCGCATCCAAGCTGGGGCAGTCGGCGTGCAGCTTTCCCAGTTGTTCATCCTTCCTTCCGGTTCGTCGCTAAACAGGTACAGGAGGGAGCTTCCGGAAGGTAGAATGGATACCCGGATGTTACAGTGTTCCGCGGGGCGAGGAATAACACGCACCACAGACTCAGGGGTCAGTGAATGGTGAACGCCTAGGAAGCGAGCAAATATAGCGTGTTCTTTTTTTTGTAAGAGAGGCAAGATTGCGTGCGGAAAGCGAGATGTGTGATAGACATTGCATGAAGCAGACATCAGTGGCTCATCCCTGGATACCTGACGCAGTGAGCCGCCTGGTATCCTGGTAACCACTTGCTGCTGTCAAATGAACGCAGACAACAGCTTAGGGGAGGTGACCACTCAACTGTATAATCCTCTTGCCGAGACTCAACCCTCGGCCAGTCTCGTGTTCCTAAACGCTTTGTTCTCTCTCTTCCGTTTTAAAGGCCACATGGATGAGTAATCAGGTTCTTAGGGATGTGTTTCATATTAAAGATGTAGAATTATCATCATTACGAGAATCCTGAAAACATCCTTGAATATCTAACAGGTTCCGCTACAGCTTGTTCAAAGTGTAGTCGGTTTTTAAACATAGCAACATTAAGAGACTCCACCTTACTTTGGTTTATTGTTACTTGTTACTGGGGAGAATGGTACTCAGGTCAGATGATTCTCAAGTATAAATAGGTCTCAGGACGTCTGGACTACAGATTTCCCTTCCATTTCTACATCCACATAATTCAGTCCTTATTCCACCTACAGCCTTTCTTCCCTCTTCTTTTATTTCCTATCCACACCCAGCTCTTATCACCAGCTCCCCATCACTTTCCCTTCCACCACCACCGCCCATCACCACCTGCACCTTCACCGCCTTACACCACCACCCACCGCCCATCACCTCACCACCACCACCTCCCATCACCACCTGCACCATCACCGCCTTGCACCACCGCCCACCACCCAATCAACCACCCCTATGACTGCCTTATGAGGTCTGTGATGGTGTGGACGCCGGCTCCTCTCCAAACAATGAATTTCTAAGCGGTGCGAGGCCAGAAGGTAATTTTCTATAATGTCACCCACGCCTGCTGCGCACTCGCCCCTTCCTCGCCTCCACCATCACCGCCACCACCACCACCACCACCACCACCACCACCAAACAGTAGATTTATGAACCACTGAACCACAGAAAAGAATTCGATGTCACGTCCAGTGTTTTTGATTAAGGTTTCTTGACCCTGTTCTAGCTTGTTGGTATTAATCATTTATGTTATATGGTAGCTGGCTGGCAGCGTATGGAGGACGAGGGATAAAATTGATGACAATAATCAATCGATCATTATTACAGAAAAGATAGGAAGTAGGGAAGTGTGGGTAGGAGGAAAAATAAGTAGGTGAAGAAGGGAGTTTTAGTGAGGAGTAGTCACTGGAGCTCCACCCAAGTGGTAGATGATATTTGTGTGTGTGGCTGAGTATACTCCCACTAAACAAAGGAAAGGTGAAGTTGAGTGAATTGAACTTTATCAACATGTATAATATGTAAATGAAATTACAGCTGAGCGTGTTACATACACATCACTGGCTCATGGAGGAAAGAGGTGACACAACTTTACATATCTATAGGCTGTACAATGGTAGAGTTACGAATACGTAACAAAGCTAATAAATCTTGCTGGAGAGCGAGCAACATCCCCGCCACTGCCACTGGGTGTCCATAGTCATAGTGTGGGAGGAGCGCCACACACGACCTCCCTAGCAGCTCCTCGAGGGTCTCCTGTACCTGCCAGCGAGTAGTCAGCTGGCTGGCGGTGTCTCGACCGCTGTGCAGCATGGCGGGATAGGAAGTAGTGGTGCAGGGGACATCAGGGCAGGAGGCGTGAGGTTCCATATGGATAGGGAGAGAATGCGAGGAATTTTTTTAGAATCCACATGGAAAAGGAATCACTCGTGATGAACTGATACAATCCTTTGTGTGTAAATTTTCAGCATTTAGAGGTTGCAGTCATCAATTCTTTGCTTTAAAATGTGTGACTTGATTTATTCATGATTTTCGAAGGTTCTGATTCTCTCTTCTTTGTTTTAGTAGATTCCTGATCCTTTTCATATAAGATATCAGCATTAAGTATTATTCTCATTTTATACTTTATGCTGTACAATTACAGTTTATTCTTGATCGCACTCGTATAAAATTGCTGATATGGAAAACTATGATAATAATATACAACTCTTTTCTCTATGAAGTTTTCTTTTAGTACATTAATTCTAATTCTTTTCCTATTATTTACTCATTTGTAGCATTAATCACCATCAACATCACTGCTGCACTATTTGACGTGTAATTGTTAAGTATTTATATATTCAGCGTGGATGGAGAGTGTGATGAATTATGGTGGCATTGTTGTGACGCCCCGGACACAACTCAATCAGTGGCGGGTCCCCTGGGGCGGCGGTGGTGCGGTTCGTGGGGCGTGTTGTGGCCCTCAGGGGAAGCGAAAGCCCCGCCTGCCCCTCCTGCTGGGCTGCTGCTGACGGGAGGAGGGAGCGAGATGGTGTGTGTGTGTGTGTGTGTGTGTGTGTGTGTTTTAATTTCTAGATATCGCTTTGCCTTCTCCGTGTGTTCATCCTTTCGGCGCCCTCCTAGTGAGAAAAAGAGATGAGCTATGTTTGTTTGTCGGTGGAACATGTAAATGCGTGGCGCTGTAGTCGTGTAATAAAGCGTTGTAGGTAGAGAGCAAGTGAAATGGAGGCAGAGTGTGGATGTCGAGGGGCGGAGCGGCGGAAGAGCAGCAGCAGGAGGAGGAGGAGGAGGAGAGGGTGAAGGAGCTGTTTGCGGTCATGATGAGGAGAAAGAAGAGGAGGAGGAAGAGTAGGAGGGGGACGAGGAGGAGGAGGAGAACGAGGAGAACGAGGAGGATGAGGAGGAGGAAGAGGAGGAGGAGGAAGAGGAGGCGTGGGGTTGGTATTAGACGTTAATGGTTGGTTAGTGTTGATGTATCGGAAAGGCGGCGGCTCTGCTATATAGGCGAAGCTGCAGGGAGGGCCAGGGAGGTAGGCAGGCCGCACCCCTCCCCCGCCATGCCTCCCCCAGACCCTGCTCGGCCATCACGAGGATTACAGGCGGGGCGGTGCAGACAAGGGCGCTCTGCTGTCCCGCTGCCAGTGTCGTGACTCCGCAAACATGACGCCATTACTGTTATTGCTGCCACCACCTTCACCATCACCACATCACCACCACCACCACCACTAGCTCATACATGCTTCCTTCCCTCTCCTCCTCCTCCTCCTCTTGCTCCACCACCACCATCATCATTACCACCACCATCATCATTACTACCACCACCACAACCACCATCAGGGTCACACTGCCATTCACCTGCTGGTTACGGCAGCGCCCGGCCTGTAGCAGCGTCCCCTGGCGACCTCGGCTGGCAGTGTCCCAGGGGTGC
>CM035207.1:14269144-14271644 GCA_020233015.1 Callinectes sapidus | reverse complement strand
CATCTACCTGTCCCTTCCTTACTAAATGACACCGAAAGCCACAGAAAGGAATGCACTGAGACGCAAAAGTAATAAAGATGGGACAGATGGAGAAGGAGAGTTCATCAAATTTAGCCACGTGTTCCTCGCTGACCCATAAAACAGCACACCACAGCACGACACAGCACGTCAGGGCCACCACGCACGAGGAACAGCATACTACAGCACACTTTATCACGCCACAGCACAGCACAGCACAGCACAGTATACTACAGCACGTCAAGACCACGCCCAAAGAAAAAGGCAGGCGTGGTGGTGGTGGTGGTGGTGGTGGTATCTGCTGTGACTCTATTGTTGTCTAGTTATGTGAGGTGAATTCCTACGTGGTGATGAACTGTATGACTGAATGTTACTGAAGATTAGACACTTTTTTTCTTTATAATCTGTTGCGCGAATGTGTTATTTATTGGTTATTGTGTGTGTGTGTGTGTGTGTGTGTGTGTGTGTGTGTGTGTGTGTGTGTGTGTTTGCTGTTATTTGTAGTCTTCTTGAAAGCTAAATGTGATGTATTCCTAGATTTTGTCATTAAATTAGTGTGTGTGTGTGTGTGTGTGTGTGTGTGTGTGTGTGTGTGTGTGTGTGTGTGTGTGCGCGTGCGTGTGTGTGTGTGTGTGTTATTCATGTGATTTCTTTCTTTCTTTATTCTTTTTTTCATATTTGTGTTTGTTAATCTTTTCCTTTGTGTTGTGTTCGTGTCGGTGTTTTTATACATATATTAAGTTTGTGTTATTGTGTCACCTGAAACGCTCTTTTCCGAGTAGTGTGTGCTTTCTCTGCGTTCTGTTTGGGATGATCTTTGCTTTGTATTTCGTATTATGTTGATATATTTTCTTCAGAATTATGATTTTTTTTGTGTGTGTATTTTTGTGTGGTTTTCATTTTCCCCTTCCAAGTAATCCATTCTTTCCTATGTATTCTGTATTTGATAATCTCTACTTCACAGTTCATATCATGTTGGTGATATATTTAACCTTACTTTTTTTGTTGTGTATTGTATGATTTTACTTTCGCCTTCAGTTCTTCCTACGTATTTAGCAGCTGATAATCTATTCTTTACCATTCCGATCATGTTGGTGGTATATTTAGCCAAACTCATTTTTTTTCTCGTGTATTGTTGCATGATTTCAGTTTTTTTCCCTCACTCTCTTCTTCCTACGGATTTACCAGCTGATAATCTATTCTTTACCATTCCCATCATGTTGGTGATATATTTAACTTCAACCTTTTATCGTGTAATGTTGCATGATCTCAGTTTTTCCCTCACTTTCTTCTTCCTACGTATCTAGCAGCTGATAATCTGTGCTTTACATTTCCGATCATGTTGGCGATATACATATTTAGCCAAACTCGTGTATTGTTGCAGGATTTCTGTTTTTTCCTTCACTTTCCTTTTCCTACGTATTTATTTGTGCTGACGATACGATTAAGACTTTTTTCTTTTTTCCTTTCTAGGTGCGTGGAGACCAGGAGTGGCACAGTGGCTAGCAATTCTCGGGTTCAGGTGAGTGGCGGCAGGTAACAATCACTCATTAGTACCTGCCCCTCTCCAGGTGAAATATTAATGAGTGTCCAATTAGTGAGAATTATGATGGACAAGTTAAGATTCGAGAGTGAACTGAGGATAGGTAACGAACACACAGGTAGTTGGCAATTAGTGTCTGGCTTGTTCCGTGTCATAGCTCTAATTCGTCTGTTAAAGTGGGCGATTTGAGTTGAAGTGGATTAAAACCTCCTTTGTCACGCTCTAATGGAATCGAGAACACTTGACAACGTGGGATAAATTTAGGTTCGTATTTTTTTCTTCTTTTTTTTGGAGGGGGCGGAGTGAGGGGGGTAGAGGAGGTGGTGTCAGATTCTGTTCAGTGTTTCGTCAGGAGAGAATGTGGTGAGAGTTTTGGCGGTTCAAGTGAGCGATTCTGACATTGAGAGACATTTTGCTGCTGCTGCTGCTGCTGCTACTACTACTACTACTACTACTACTACTACTACTACTACTACTACTACTACTACTACGAAGGGACAGAAAAGAGAAGTTACAGATAAAAATAACGATAGAATGAATAATAATGATAAAAAGTCTTCCTTCAGTATAAAATCTTGACATTAGGAGATTCTTGTTTCTACTACCACCACCACCACCACCACCACCACCACCACCACCACAAAAGAAAGAAAAAGAAAGAGTACAATATCCCTCAAAGTTCCTCCTGAATACGTAACTTTACCTCTAACCACCACCACCACCACCACCACCACCACCAGCGTCCCAGTCTGAAATAGGCGTCCCCGCTATCAGGAGTGAGACAGAAGGCAGGCTCCGTCATTATCTTGCTATTATCGGCCAGGAAGTGAGGGCGTCTTTAGGTTATCGCCGCAGAATACCATTGTTTCCCCGCCAGCCTGCTCAGGTAAACACGAGCCGCCGTATTTTTAAAGGTGAGACAGAGAGAGAGAGAGAGAG
>CM035207.1:14237695-14247695 GCA_020233015.1 Callinectes sapidus | reverse complement strand
GGGCTATACAAGGCTAACTAATGAAGACCTCCTACCTGAAAGGTCACCCATTTGAGAACCGTTACCCCGAGTGGATGCCCAATCTCCCTTCGGACCGTGGCCAGGATTCGAACCCATGCTCCTGGGGATCTCGCGGCCATCAGAGCGCACGTCGTTCCATTGTAACACGGTGGCCTCAAGACCCGTTGGTTACCGTTATGCTTTTCTATCCTGCTAACTGTATGACTATTACCTTCACTGGACCTTCTTTGTATAGCCTAACCTAACCTAACCTAACCTGCTAACTGTATGACTATTGCCTTCACTGGAGCTTCTCTGTATAGCCTAGCCTAACCTAACCTAACCTAGCCTAACCTAAACCAGAATCCACTCTTAAACCAGACTTTCTACTTTACTCGTATCTCTCCCCTATTTTGTCTATCCTACATATGTAAGAGGTAACTATTATCGTCATCCTTTTACCTCTTTTAACAATAAACATTAACATCCATCCGGCGCCGCGCTGCTTCAAGACAGAACTAACACATTTCCACAGACAAATTGGCTTAAAGATATTGGAGTCATTTCTCGCCTAGTTTTCTCTGGACTAGCATATAATTCTTACAGTTATATGTGTTACCCTTCTTGACTTGAACTATGTATTAAACCCTGGGCCCCACATTAACAGAGATTCTTAAATATGTAACTTTTTCTTAGATTAATTTTCAGTTTTAAGTTCCATCTAAACCTCCCGAAATTGGAGTTGTATTTTTGCCATTATCTCATCAGCAGTAAATTTGAAGCTGTTGATGAGGTAATGGCTAAAATACAAGATCAATTTCTGAAGGTTAAGATGGATTTCTAAGACTAGAAATTCTTTTATGAAAAGTTACATACTTAAGAATTTCTAGTAATACAGTCCCTGGAACTAAAGAGAGACTTGAATGACTATGTGGATCTTTTACAGTTTTACAAATTCTCGCTTCTTCTCGGTATTGGCAATAATTCTGCGGGCCTTCCTTTACACTTTATAGTTCCTGACCACCACTGAGTATCAAAGCCGCCTCTTGACTGTGGAACTATACTGGATAACCCTCTTAGAACCCTTTTCTCGGGAGACCATCAATATCACGTGGTTTTCTTTACTTCTTATTTCTTATTTTTTATTTATATTCTATTCATTTTACTTTATTCTATTTATCTATTTTATTTATTTATTTATTTTTTATTTATTTTTTTATTTTTTGTAGGCTTTGACTCCCTTAGTAGGATGGAACTGGTCTAGACAGGCATATTGGGATAACTTTTTCATGAAGATCAGTTTTACTTTTTTTTTTTTTCACTTTTATTCCTGATCGTCTATCATTATAAGTTTTCATTAGTTTTTGTATTCCCTGACCTAAACTATGGAATGAAACTAATGTAAGAGTTCTTTCCTGGTGGATCATAAGTCTACGGAGATTTTCTTGAAGTTTTTGTTTCCCTCAACCAGTATAAGAGAATGGAAACAAAATAACAATGTCAGTAATCTTAAGAGTCTCAGTAGCTTATCTCACTCAACTCTAGCAGGCTTTACTGGAAGTTGTTCAAGCTTTTAAAAGTATTTTATTGATGATTTTAGCGATGGTTTGACAAGTGTTCTGCATTACCAGTTGGAGAAACACTCATGAGAACACCATTCGACATCCCTCTGCGGTTTAAAGATAGTCTTATGAGAGAAAAAGTCTGTAACCATAAGAAACTGTAAGGGAAGGTCCAGGAAGCTACTCAGCACTCCTTGTATGAGACGTACACAATTGTATCCACTTGTCATCCTTACCTCGCTTTTTACATGTAAGAAGGGAGAAGCAGAAGTGTGGTGGGGCTACTATGGAAGGTTTGAGAGGATGGTTTGGGGGCTTCCTAGATTAACAGCAACTAGAACAATGAAAGTAGAAATAAAAAAATAAAAAAACACTAATTTTCCCGTCCCCTCCCAGGTCAAAAAAGTTAGCCCAGAGTCAAGGACAAATGTCTTGAAACCTCCCTCTTAACATAGTTTCATCGCTTAGGAAAGACAAAATCAGTCTCTTATATTCTCTCTCTCTCTCTCTCTCTCTCTCTCTCTCTCTCTCTCTCTCTCTCTCTCTCTCTCTCTCTCTCTCTCTCTCTCTCTCTCTCTCTCTCTCTGCCCGGCGTGAATCACCGAACACACGCCAATGCTTCCAGCCGTGAATGAATCAAGAGATACAGAAAGTTTTCCAGGCTCGCCTCTAATAATGCATGAGAGGGAGGGAGGGAGGGAGGGAGGAGAGGGAGGGGGGAAGGGAGGAGAGAGAGGGAGTGTGGGTGTGGGTGAGGCCTTAGCTGTGCGTTGCGGTAGGTACAGTACTAGAGAGAGAGAGAGAGTGAGAGGGAGTGAGAGGGAGTGGGAGAAAGTTTGGAGAGAAGGGAGAGAAGGGAGAGAGGGAGAGTAGTGTTGTATGAATAGGTAAGGAAGTAAGGAGAGAGAGAGAAAGAGGAGGTGGATAAGGGAAGAAAGAAGCGAGGAAGGAAGAAACTGTGGGAATGAAGTACAAGGGAAGATGTATGTAGGTAGATGAAATAGGTAATGAGAGAGAGAGAGAGAGAGAGAGAGAGAGAGAGAGAGAGAGAGAGAGAGAGAGAGAGAGAGAGAGAGAGAGAGAGACTGCAGTAATGATGATAAATGATGACACTGGAAACTGCAATGGTAGTGATGTCTCGTGGAGAGAGAGAGAGAGAGAGAGAGAGAGAGAGAGAGAGAGAGAGAGAGAGAGACGTCACGCAAGTCATAACAGACCCGTTCAGATCAGGTTCGTGACGGGACACACACAAGGATGGAAAGAAAACGGGAGAGAGGAAACCCAAGTGGCGCCAGTCTTTCCCTACACGAGAGAACATGAGAGACGTGTGTAATGGGAGTACTTGTGTTATGGGCCGTGTTAAAGAGTTTCCTTCTAATCTTCCCCGTTGCTCCTGTTTCCCATTTCCAACGCTTTTTTGGTGGATGTCTTTTGGATTTTCCCTTATTTCTATTTTACTTCATTTTTCTTCTCCTTTTCTCATTGTGTGCGTGTCTTATGGGCCTTGTTAAAAGTTTCCTTCTCATTTTCCTCGTTCCTCCTGTTTCCCATTTCCAACGCTTTATGGTTTGTTTCTTTCAGACTTTTCTTTATTTATCTTTTACTTCATTTTGTCCCCCTTTCTCCTTGTTGTTGTTGTTGTTGTGTTACAGGCCTTGTTAAAAGTTTCCTTCTCATTTTCCTCGTTCCTCCTGTTTCCCATTTCCAACGCTTTTTTGGTTTGTTTCTTTCGGATCTTCCTTTATTTCTCTTTTACTTTTTTTTTTACTTTTCTCATTGTGTTGCTGTTATGGGTCATGTTAATAGTTTCCTTCTTATTTTCCTCGTTGTTCCTGTTTCCAATTTCCAAGGATTTTTTCGGTTTGTTTCTTTCGGATTCTTCTCTTCATTGTTTTGTTGTGTTATTTTCCTTCTAATTTTCTCCATTGTTGCTATCTCCTATTTACAACGTTTTTTTTTGTTTGATCCTTTCTGATTTTCCTGTATTCCTCTTATAGTTCGTTATTTTCCTTTCTCACTCTTAAATTCCCTTCACCTTTTGTATGTTTTTGTTTCCTCGCAGTTTTTTCCTCCATTTTTTCACTTCTTGCGATGCTCCTTTTTCTCGAGTTTCTTATTTCACTTTTATTCCTTTCTCCCTCCCTGCCAAGTTTCTTTCAAATCATCTGCGTTTCCTTACACTATATTACAACATATATACAATACTGGTTAACATCGTATGATTTTAAGAAGTCTGGACATTAAGCAGTGTATATTAGTAGAAGCAAGAATGATATAACTGAACGTGGCTGCGCTGAGGAGGCAAAGCAAGGCAAGGCAAGGCAAGGCAAGGCAAGGCGAGTCAAGGAGGAGGTGAAGGAACTGCGTACAAGAAACCTGAGAGTCTTCTTCTACGTGTTAATAATTTGTGGGTGTTTGGTAGGAGTTTCTGGGGGAATATGTTTGGCGTGTGTGTGGTGGGAGGGGGGGGGGGCATCAAACACGCCGCGCAGTGCTGCCTTCAGAATGTTTACGTTAGTGTTTTTTAAATGTATGTTTTTTTTGTTTTTTTGTTTTTTTCCCCGTAGGAGTATGTGTATGTTTTTATGTTTTTCTCATAACAAGTTGGTCTGAAGCGTTGCTCGTTGTGGGGAGTGAGGTGAGAGGCTGTGACCTTGTGTGTGTGTGTGTGTGTGTGTGTGTGTGTGTGTGTGTGTGTGTGTGTGTGTGTGTTACATTTTTCACAACTTTATAACTCTGTGCTACAAAATTCATCTTAAAACCATTTTTACTATCTATTTTTGCCACGATCATTACGGACGTGTTCTTTCATGAATGGGACGTTCATGTTGGAGAGAAATAGCATGGGCGGAACATGGGCGTGGAAAAGGAAGTATGGGCGTATCATGAGACAAGCAAGGAAGCGTGGTCATGGGCGTGGCGTGAATCTAGCAATGGAAAAGAGCTTAGAGTAACAGTTAGATAAAAAGGGAGAGATTATGCATCTAGCTAGGCAGTGTGGTCATGGGCGTGAAATGGGCGTAGCATAGGTCAGGCGTAGAGAAGACATGTAAGAGACGCGGCGGGAAGGGCGTGAAGTGAAGTGGGCGTGAGGGACAGTACAAAATGGTGGGCGTAGTGTAGGGTCATGCATGGGAGGGGCCTGTTCAAGAGAGCCTTTTGCAGGTGGTTCTTGCCGCGCCCTGCTTCTCTCACACTCAAGTGGAGGAACACTCGAAGGAGGAGGAGGAGGAGGAGGAGGAGGTGTTGGTGGAGGTGGTGGTAGGGGTGGTGGTGGTGGTGGTAGGGGTGGTGGAAGAGGAGGGAAGAAGGGATAAAGGTAAAAATAGATCGAGGAGTGCTAATCGAGAGAGAGAGAGAGAGAGAGAGAGAGAGAGAGAGAGAGAGAGAGAGAGAGAGAGAGAGAGAGAGAGAGAGAGAGAGAGAGAGAGAGAGAGCAACCAATTTACTACTACATAACTTCAAGGAAATATTGGATATATGGAGACAGGACACTATGAACCTCACTCTAACAACTTGGTAGAACTAGGTAGATAAATACACATGCACACCTGCACGCAATTTTGTATTTTAAAAGTCCCGGGTTAGAGATGGCGCTCCGTTCCATGCAGACACATCTCAGTCATCTCTCCCTCCCTGCTGCCCCACACCACCACAGCTGTACATGTGTTGATAATATTATTTTTTGGAGTGGCACCGCTGCCACACGCTATCCACAGTGCCAAAACCAGCAGGGAGGAGTTATTTCCCACCCCTGAACCAGCCCAGGTAAGGGAAACAAGCCAGGGAAATAGGAAACTCAGGGGAAATGAGATGTGTTGTGTGGGTTGGTGGGTGTGTTTGTGCGTTTGTGCGTCTGTGTGTTTGTGTATCGTGTTTAGGGTATCCAGTTGTCCTGCCCATGTGTTTATTTGAAGGCTCTGTTGGGGCCCTCGTGTGGGAATGTGGTCCCATACACATACTGGCAGAGAGAGAGTGGGGAGTGCCATTATTAAACACTATTAAATCATTGTAGAGACACACAGAGAGGGAGAGAGAGGAGGGGGAGGAGCCACATTAAGCACTAGTGTAGGTTTGTGGTCCCTGAGTGAGTGGGTGGTTGGTTACCTGTCAGAAAACACACATCATTTAATTAATTAGCACCAAAAGTATCAGATTTTTGTGAGTAATGTTTGGTGTGGCTTGGGTGACAAAGCATGCATTATTGGTATCTGTGTTGTTTGTATGGTAAAAATGATGTGTTTTGTAGTGGTGTAGGAGTTGTGATATTGGTGGTGGTGACTGTGATATTGGTGGTGACTGGTGTAGGTGTGTGTTCTGTATGAGAGAAATAGTGAAGTTTTCTGTTTTGATTTGTTAGATAACGTGTCAATTGGAGACAGTAGTCTATTAACCTAACACACACACACACATACTCAAATAATGAAGCAAACTGTGACTTTATTCATTTTACACTGATGAATGTGAAAACAATAATGCATCTTCAGGGAAACTCGGGCCATTGATAACTCGGACCACTGCATGGACCAGCTCAGACCAGTGTGTGTGTGTGTGTGGGGTGTGATAATATTTTTACTACATGATTTATTGATTTGTGCAAAGTTAATATTATTTTTGTGTGAACTGACTTAGTGAGGGAATACAAACTTTATATTTGAGTCAAGTGACCTTAAAATATAATAAGAGTAATTATTATTTATTTTCTCTGTTAGATGAGGTGAGATTGAGTTTACTTTGTCAGTTTAGCTTAAGTTAGGTGGTAACGAAGGTCAGGTTAGATTAAGTTAGGGTAAGGTTTAGTTAGACTTTGATTATTCATTATGTTAATTAAGTTACGTTAGGTTAATTTTTAAAGCATATTTCCCCAGTAGTTACATATTCTCTTCTTGGAGTGTTTTACCTGATTGTAATATGTTGCCTGCTGTCTGGCCCCCCCCCAAACCCACAATGCACCACAGTACCCGAAGTTTTGGGGGGGGTTGGGGGAGAAATAGGTGTGAAGGTCCAGCAGGCTTCAGTAAGTGATGACGGTCAGAGCTGGTTCTTCAACTGGTCCATTCTGTAATGCTAAATGTTCAAAGTTATTATTATTATTATTATTATTATTATTGTTATCATTACTATTATTATTTTTGTTATTGTTGTTATTGAAACCATTACTTATTCATGGTTTATATTGCAGGAGAGTGTTGTGGGGACCTTAACTGCCCTGCCACGCCCAGCCCCGCTCCGCCCCGCCCCAGTCCAGCACAACACAGCCTCCCTGGACACTGCAACCCCCCCCACCCACAATGAACATCCCCCTTCCAGATGAAATACCCTCTCCTGGGGGGGTGGGGAGCACACAGGTACCCCTACCCCCAATTCTCCGGGGCGCCCCGCTAATGCCCCGCCCGTCACAGCCACCACAGATCATACTGCCTCCAGGGCCACCACCCAACCTCTCCCTGCCTCCCCCTGTCTTCTCCCACCCACCCCCCTTCCTTGGCCCACCCCCACCCCGCCCCCCCGGCCCCATGCCACTTTTCACCAAGATGCCAGCAAGCGGGGCGGGACAAGTCATCCCTGCCCCGCCTGCTGAAAGGTGTGTGTGTGTATGTGTGTGTGTGTGTGTGTGGGTGTGTGTGTGTGTGTGTGGGTGTGTGTGTGTGTGTGTGTGTGTGTGTGTGTGTTTTGTAATGATATTGATAATTATTCATAATGTATTAATTTACTTAATAATAATGGTGATGATGATGATGATGTATATAATAATGATGATAATGATAATAATTTGGTGTTTTGAGCTATATTTTTACCTTTGTTGATTTATTTGTATATTTCTTCTCTCTCTCTCTCTCTCTCTCTCTCTCTCTCTCTCTCTCTCTCTCTCTCTCTTCTCTCTCTCTCTCTCTCTCTCTCTCTCTCTCTCTCTCTCTCTCTCTCTCTCTGTCTGTCTGTCTGTCTGTCTGTCTGTCTGTCTGTCTCCCTCACACTGATTGGCTGTGACTCTTCCAGGTACTCTCTCAGCCGTGTGATAGCTGATGATGACGACACCACCCCTGCCCCAGCCCTGACCAATCCCCACTGCCTCCTCTCACCACCACATCCACCATCACCGGCCTGGCCACTGCCCCACCGCTGCCGCCGCCGCCACTGGGTGGGGGGAAGGTGAGGGTGACCAAGCTGTTGGGCAGGAAGGAGGCCAAGAAGAGACTGCTGGCCTTCTCTGGGAAGACAATGAAGAAGAAGAAGAAGGAGGAGGAGGAGGCACAGATAAAGGAAGAGTTAGAAGAGGAGGAGGACTGGGGTGGCCATCTACCCCAACATGTCCATCATTCCACAGAACAGACTTGAAGTGAACCAGGTGTGTACTCTAGAGTTCTTGGTGTTCAGAAACGCTTTGCTCTCTCACCACACCTGATTTCCAAAGCCGCAGAGATGATTAGCGAGGTTTTCAAGAATGTTTCTACAGTTAATAAAGTGGAAATCTTGTCACTCTGCCTCTAGAACTGTAAAAACAACCGTTCCTTTCCCAACATAATGTACACAGACTTACAGTGTTCCTTTTGATGTTTACAGTCGCTGTAGTACACGTTTCACAACCTGAGCAGCGGTTGGTAGTGTGTGTGTCACTCCACTAGATGACCGCTGTCCCCTCAATGGCTGTCCTGTCGTGTCAAGCCCTGCCCAGCTGCTCTTAGGTAAGGCAACAGTCAAGGAGTGTTCTTAATCTTTCATCCCTTTCACTGGTACACTCCTGAACTCCCTGCTTGCCTCTTATGTAATGCAAGAATTAACTGGTGTTCTTAATCTTTCACCACTTTCACTGGCAAACTCCCAAACTCCCTGCCTGCTTCTGTATTTCCTTGTAGAAAGGCTTTCTGCATCCATCCCTGTTCTGTCCATATCATGATCTAGTTATAGTTTTTGTATCTTTTGAAGTCAGAAGATGAATGGCCAACACCCTTTGGTAATGATAATAATGTTTAATATTTCAGAGCCAGTAGGGTGGAAATGTGATGAGGAAGAGGATAGTGGCAATAAGAATGGTCTGGGCCTCATCCTGCTGGTGGTGGGGTGTGTGGTGGGTGCGATTGTGACTGGCATAACCGTGGCCTGAGCAATACTCCACACCTGGCCCTCCCTCACACAGATGTTTACCTCGGCCACACACTATTCACCAGGTGGGTTGGAGTGGGTTAGTAGTGGGTATTCATTCCAGGGCTGGCAGGTACTTTATTTAGTAAGATGTTTTATGTTAGGTAAGCTTAGTAGGCCAGTTTGTTTGCAAGGGAGGACACAGCTTACAAGACAACACAATTCTAGGGTTGTTATATCAGGGATAGATAGATAGATGATGTCTTGAAACCTCCATCTTCAATAAAGTCAAATCATAGGAAGTTGGAAATGGTCAACAATATGTTCTTTGTTTCAGTTCCCATCAGGTCCAGTGTGCAATTTTGTTATTGTGTTTGATATTTTCCAGGTATACGATTACCTGGAACTATCTTCGTTACCTGAGAGGCAGCAGCTCCACCTGGCTGGACTCTATCCTTGCACAGCGCTCCATTAAGGTAACATACACACACTTTCCCTTCTGTAGACAAAATGAACACACACACACACACACACACACACACACACACACACACACACACACACTCTCCCTTCCACAGATAGAATTAATGCACTCACCAACACTTACAGATCATCATGGTGGCAGAGACAGCTGGAGTGGAAGGAGCCAGACGCCGGCTTACAAAAGGGACATGTGAGTCTGCTGTCCACCCCGAACAATGCCTTGGACCAGCTGCTCTTGCCTTACCTCCTGCGACGCCCGCACGACCAGCCTGACCTTGCCGGGGACTACTCCAGGCTCTTCCATATTAGGTGAGCTTGTGTGGAGTTTGCAAGGGAAGGCAGACTTTACAGGACACAATTTTAGGGTGATATCAGGGAGAACTTTGCTTGTAAATTAGAAGTGTTATGCAAGGGAGAACAGAGCTTGCAGGGGGGGGGGGTTATTGTTTTAATGCTGTATTGTATATATATCCTTGTTTGACGTCTAATACACTTGTCTCATTCACATCCTTATTTATTTATTGATGTATTTTCTGTGTGTGTGACGTCTAATACTTTCTTTTGATAATGTGTGTCGTAGTGTGAGGTTTAACACGGCATTGTCTCCTTCCTTGGCTGTGCAGGTTCTCCGAGGTGAGCAGTGCAGTGCAGTAGAGCTGGGCAATGTTGTGTCCTGGAAGAGATACAAGATTCCCCAACACACCAGAATTCTCACTGCCTCCCTCCCTCCATGGGTTAGTATGTGGTGGTGGTGGTGGCTAAACTAATGTAATAAAATAAATGCCCATTGAGTTGCCGGTGTCCCATTTATTTCAGTTTCTCTATGTGTGTGTGTGTGTGTACGTGTGTTTGTTTTTGTTTGTTCTTTTATTGTG
>CM035207.1:14224596-14237675 GCA_020233015.1 Callinectes sapidus | reverse complement strand
TCTGTATATATATATATATATATATATATATATATATATATAAGGTTTATAGGTTTGGAATTTTTCTTCTTTGGGATCAGTTTAGGCCTAAAATTATACTAAGTTCAGTTTAGGCTTAAAATAATAATAGTAAGTCCTGATTAGGCCCCTAAAAAAAGTTTAAGGTGAGATTTGCACATAGGTTCTGGGTTGTGCTTTGGGATCAGTTTAGGCCAAAAATTATACTAAGTCCAGTTTAGGCCCAAAATATAGTAAGTTTAAGGTGAGATTTGCACATGGATTCTGGGTTGTGGGAGGGTCTTGTCTATCATGTTAAAAAATTCGCTCCTCCGTCCGCTAGGGGGAGCGAGGGTGTTTCTATGTGCAAATCGCAGCTTAAAGATAGTCTAATTTTGGGGATTTTTGTGGTTCCTCCATTGTATTTTTGTATTTGTAAGTAGAATTGCTCATTTTGTAAATAAATATATATTTATATGAAGAGTTGATTTTTCTTGTTCCAAAGATTTTTTTTTTTCTGGTATTTTTTTGACAAATTAAAGTCAAGATTAGAAACTAAACATTTATTAAAAGTTCAAACATCTTTTGCATCCAATTGTCGACTTTTATTGGTGGGCCGGACATTGTAAATCTGCGGTTCCTCTTGTGGACACGACTCCTTCCAGACACACTTCCTCGGCAAGGCAGGACGGCTCCATCTTGGCGTGTGGCAGTGGTGTTGGTGGCGGTGTCGAGTCGTCCCTGGATTGGTGTTCTCCTGCCGGGCATATCTGGGCTCGAATTGTTCCGTTCCTGAGGGGTGATGGATGACCAGCAGTGTGCCATTGGGTTGACTCGGTGACCAGCAGTTCCTATAGGCAAGGAAAATAATGATTCAAGTATTACACCAATTTCTTGAGAGTCAACATTGATTCTATCAACAGAAATTCATTGAGAAAATATCCTACATACTGAAGAACGTCTCTTAAATACATATTTTTCCCCAGACAAATTTTTCCTCTTAAAAATGTTAAACCAAAATTTAATGTTTTCTTTAAACCATGATCATATCAACAGCTACAAATTTACTGTTGATGATAACAATGGCCTAAATATAATAAATTTCTGGAGAGTTAACATAGATTCTAAGAACAAAAATTCATCTCGGAAGAAATGTACATACATCAAGAAACTTTCTTATATACGTAATTTCTCCACCGACAAATTTCTCTTCCTAAAATCAACATTAACCTCCCAATATTGTTGTACTTTAGCTATTATTTTCAACAGCTTCAATTCAATTCCTCCTTATACAATACAGTGAGTCCTTTCAACGTGTTGGAACACTTGTTATAATGGGTTCGGTGTACAGTAATAATTTAGATCTGTGGCAAGGTAAGGTTTGCAGGAATGCACATGTACCGTAGAAAGAGGAATTATTGTATTACTGATATTATTATTATTGACAGTAGTAGTAGTAGTAGTAGTAGTAGTAAAGTAGTAATTGTCATAATTACCTCAATTTCCTGTCTTGCCTGCCGCACAGACATCACTGGAGTGGCTGGCTGTCTACCCTCACCCTGAAAAAAAAAACAGTTCAAAATTAATATATATATATATATATATATATATATATATATATATATATATATATATATATATATATATATATATATATACACAATAGGGATTTTTAAGTAGATAACAGAATTGTACATTTGTCTAAATTAAATCCATTCATATCAATTAGGCAAACTTTTGTAGAGGGCCTACAGGATAATTATATACCCAGTCTGTAACACACTCAGATTATACCATTAGATTCATACAATTACCACACACACACACACACACACTGACCCACCTAGAGTGATAGAGGGATGCAGAATGGCTGGCCACAGGAAGTATTGACTGGCAGGAAGACAGAGTCATTGTGGAGGATGCCATTATGTTGGGAAGCACTCAGTGTGGAAAGTCTGGGGAGAGTCACACCTGCGGCAATCCACTATGGAGTCCGGCAAACCTGCAAAGGTGTTTAGAGACAACCAATGACACACACACACACAAACACGTAGAATAATTTACCAAAGAAATAACCCATAAAATTGTGCACAAATTCAAAGAAAGATTAGGTAAGGTATAAAAACAGATTTAATGGCCGTATTGTTAAACACTTTGCTCTCAACATCACTACTCTCAACATCACGCTTACCACACGAGTATATCTATCACTGCTATCCATTCATTACAAAGAAAATATAAGACACACGAGCTATCCACTATAAATTCAATGTAATACATCACTTTAAAAGTATTATATTCACGAAGGGGCGAATTTAAAAGTGTAGATGTCAAAATGAGGTATTTTGTCACGTCACCCCGGCTTGCTTGCGTAGCCTAACATTGCCATCAATCACCGCGATTTCTTTAATAAAATGCTAATATAATACACCTACGCACTAAACCCACAAAATCTAACGTAATATATTGTTCTACATTTAATATATATCCACAGCGAGCAAATTTCAGAGCGCAGATGTTAAAATGAGCCCACCTCACCTGGGCTTGCATAGGCTATCAGTAGCGTTAAATCACCGCGATTTCCTTATAAAATCATTATTATACGACACACACGAACTAAATCCACAAAATCTAAGGTACTCCATCATTGTCCTTCTAATCTATACACTGCAGGCGAATTTGAAGCCATATTTACTGATCTGAGAGGAAAAATCGGTTTCCCTTCCCTGACTGGTAACAAACACCGTTTCTACCATCACTAAATCTATAATAAAATGCTCTAATACGACACAACGCACTAAATCCATAAAATATAACGTAATTCATCGTCATTCCATTCATTCACTGCACGCGAATTTCAAAAGTTGACTATCGTTATGGCGTAATATCAGTTCACTACTTCCCTGGCTGGTCACCATGTCGGCCGGCCATGACCTCCACCACCGCTATTAATGAATTGCACACCTATTATAAGACACACGCAAATCAAACCTACAAAATCTAATGTACTCCATCGTTGTACTTTTAATATATTCATCACTTGGACCGAATTTTAAAGCGTGCATGGCAAAATGAGGTATTACGTCTAGCAGGTTACGTAAAGTTGGCTGGCTTTGCGTACGATAATCGGATCATCACCGCTAAATTCTTATAAAAACACTATAATAAGATACACATCCACTAAATCCACAAAATCTAACGTAATATATTGTTCTACATTTAATTTATATCCACAGCAAGCAAATTTTACAGCGTAATGTTAAAATGGGGTATTAAGACGGTCACTCATCACTTAGGCTTGCGTAGGCTAATAGTGGCGTCAAGTCACCGCGATTTCCTTATAAAAATGCTAATATAAGACACCTACGCACTAAATCCACAAAATCTAACGTAATATATTATTCTACATTTAATATTATATCCACAGCGAGCAAATTTCAGAGCGTAGATGTTAAAATGAGCCCACCTCACCTGGGCTTGCATAGGCTATCAGTAGCGTTAAATCACCACGATTTCCTTATAAAATAATTATCATACGACACACACGAACTAAATCCACAAAATCTAAGGTACTCCATCATTGTCCTTCTAATCTATTCACTGCAGGCGAATTTGAAGCCATATTTACTGATCTGAGAGGAAAAATCGGTTTCCCTTCCCTGACTGGTAACAAACACCGTTTCTACCATCGCTAAATCTATAATAAAACGCTCTAATACGACACAACGCACTAAATACATAAAATATAACGTAATTCATCGTCATTCTCTCGTTATTCCATTCACTGCACGCGAATTTCAAAAGTTGACTATCGTTATGGCGTAATATCAATTCACTACTTCCCTGGCTGGTCACCATGCCGGCCATTACCTCCACCACCGCTATTAATGAATTGCACACCTATTATAAGACACACGCAAATCAAATCTACAAACTCTAAAGTACTCCATCGTTGTACTTTTAATATATTCATCACTGGGACCGAATTTTAAAGCGTGGATGGCAAAATGAGGTATTATAATATAATACCTACTAGATATTATCTAGTAGGTTACGTAAAGCTGGCCTCTGGTAAAGGCTACCTCCATCACCGCTATTAATGAATTACACACCTATTATAAGACACACGCAAATCAAACCTACAAAATCTAATGTACTCCATCGCTGTCATGGTCATATATTCATCACTGGGACCCAATTTTAAAGCGTGCATGGCAAAATGAGGTATTACGTCTAGCAGGTTACGTAAAGTTGACTGGCGTTGCGTACGATAATCGGGTCATCTCCGCTAAATTCTTATAAAAACACTATAATAAAATACACATCCACTAAATCCACTAAATCTAACGTAATATATTGTTCTACATTTAATATATATATCCACAGCGAGCAAATTTTAGAGCGTAATGTTAAAACGAGGTATTAAGAGAGTCACTCATGTCACATCACCTAGGCTTGCTTCCGTAGCCCAACACTGCCATCAAATCACCGCTAAACCTATAATAAAACACTAATATAAGAAACACACGCACTAAATCCACAAAATCTAAAGTACTTTTTCATTTTCCCTCTAATCTATTAACTGCAGGCGAATCTGAAGCGACATTTACTGATCTGAGAAGGAAAATGTATAATTTCTGCTGGCTTCCCGACAAGCCAGGTAGCGGCAGCCATATGCACCAATAATTCCCCTAATTTTGGGGGTTATTTGTGATTTGATGGGTAACGCCTAACACAACACCATTGCAGACACATGAACACTCACCTCACAAGTCAAAATGGTGATGGCACTCCTGAAATGCGGGGAAAACTGAAGAAATATGGAGGCTGGCTGGGGCAGCCGTGTTCCCTTCACTGAGTTCAAACGTAACTGGCGGACCGCTAGTTACGTTTGAACTTTCTGCCTCCGTCACCCAGACCGCCGTGACGGAGGCAGAAAGCTGGACTCTGATTGGCTCCTGGCGTGGAAGGAAGCAGAAAGTTGGACTCTGATTGGCTCTTGGGGTGGTCAGGTGGACTGCTACTGTGACGTTAAGCCAATCAGAAGGTGGCACCTGTACTAACACCTGACGTTACACAAGGTTTCAGCCAATCACAATGCAACATTTTCTAGTGGGGAGGAAGAATAATATGATATTAATGCCCACAAACTTCGATTCAACACCACAGCGCCATAATAACTACTCACGCCCCACCCTACCCCCGCCGCCCACTCTCCCGGGACACATAAGAACGCCCCGCCCACTATCCCGATACACACAAGAAAGTCACACCACGCCCCGCCCCGCCCACTGCCCTGAATGCCCCAAGCCCCGCCCCACCCGCGCCGCCAACTGCCCCGGGACACACATGAAGGCCCCGCCCGCAACGTCCACTGCCCCGGAACATAAAAGCATGCCCCTTCCCACCCCGCCCGCACGACCCACTGCCCCGTGACACACCAGCACGCCCCGTACCTCCTCACTGCCCCGGCTCATATAATCACTGCCCCCCCCCCCCACCCCTTTCCCCTGCCCTGGCTGGCCCCGGTGTGAGGTGGTGATGAGGTGAGGTGTGGTGAGGTATACACACACACACACACACACACACACACTCTTTCTAATGACACCACCATTACTTTCAATCACCATCACATTTTATTAATCGCTTTCATCTTTATTTTACATCATCATCATCATCATCATCATCATCATAACTTCTAAATGATAATAATAATAATAGCTGGCAATACATTATATATATAAATGGCGTCAGTGTGAAGGAGAGCGTATCGTTACGTGACTCATACAAGTGTGTTGATGGATAACACTGTCAGTTCACGCAATCCGCAATCCACGAGGCTGCGGGTGACAGTCCCTGGCTGACGCGGTTGATGGGGGAAGAGTAGGGGCATGGCAAGGCTATCGTAAGTGACAATAGTAACGAAGGAAACCGTAGGATATGATCACTTCATACTGAAGACACCTACACCACCACATTGTACCCACCTCTGCACCACCTCAAACTTGCACTGAGCCTCACTACTTGCTACTCAGTTCTCACTTTCCCTCCGTCCTTCTCTGCCACCGCACGCCAGTTATTCTATTCCTGCGACTCTACCAAACATTACATCTTCAACTACAGTGTTTCATGAGTCAACGGCAATGCTCTACGTGTGTTTTTGCTTACTTTGTATGGTGATGTGTGCTACGAGGGGGAAAAGAGTCACATTGGCCTACATATTACATTTCCTCCCCCGCACCATTACCAAGAGAAAGCTTGCCTTCTCCTCTCTCACTACACTCACTAACACACACAGTAAAATCTCTCATGCCCACCTTCTTAGCACAAACTAATCGACATAACTTTTACTCTCTCTCTCTCGACTGTAAGGAAAACATAATAATAATAATAATAATAATAATAATGATAATAATAATAATAATAATAATAATAATAATAATAATAATAATAATAATTATATAATAATAATAATAATAATAACACAATACACTTTGTAGTAACATGTTTAACTTTTCATAATCAAGTATTTCACTGGCTATTCCATGCATCACGAGAGTAACAGTTAATCACATGTCAATATATTGGACAACAACCATCACTAAAGAGATAAGAAGGGGAGAGGCAATATTAAATAAGCTGGATAGGGTTAATTTTGGCAGGAGAAATCGTAGAAGCAAGGACTATACATACCTCTGTAGGGTCCATGGATAATGTACTGTACATGTCATTGTGATTGGCATCCTTAGGCATTAGACAGGCGGTGATTAATTCAATGAAACATAATAGAGTAATCAAATTTTATTGTTTCATCAGTTTCCTTGACAGTTCAAGAAAAAATAAAATCAGACTTAAATGACCCAATAACACAGTACAGAGTTCTCCTACTACAAGTCTGACTCCTTGGTATGATCAAGTTTCACACCTACATAGACCACTTCAATGGAACATTATGTAGCTCTATGATTCCAGTCACAGGAGTCTGCCTGTTGCAGGATAAGAAGTGAAAGTGAGAAATATTCACTGAAAGAGCCAACATTCTCAGACATGCAAGAGCTGGAGTCATGAAGGTAGAAATATGATTTGCCAGACAGCAGAGAATACAACCAATTGTCACAAATCACACAAAACGGAACTCAATAACCAGTCACTTTAAGTAAATCCTTCATAAACACTAAGAACGAGATAACATTCTACATTGAAAGTAATTATTTCATCTCATCTGCAAAATGCTCTGGCAAGTAGATTTCTTTGATGAAAACTGATCCTATGCATATTACTCGTTCTTCACCTTTGTATCATCAATCACTGTTATTACAATCCATGAAAACCATAAATGCCATACGTAAAATGTTTAGGTTAAATGTAGAACAAGTGAAATAAAATCAAATGAAAAAAATCTCAGATTATATACCTGAAAGCAAACAAGCTGTTAAAAATTTGTACTCATCCTTCAACAATATTCTCCTCTCAACAATGGTTAATAAAAGTGCTTCTCCTAAGACACATCTTTTACAAGTGCTGCAGGTAAGCTCATACTCAAGAAATTTTGTCACAGGAAAAGATGACCTTTGTGATGCAGAGATAAATCAATCATTCAGTGATACAAAAGAAACAAGAAATTAAGTACAGAAGAGTGTGCTGGGATGCAGATATGGCACAACCCAGATCTACCAGACCAATTACCCCAAATAAACAAAAAAGATCTTAATTCCCCTAAACAATGTTACGCAACAGAAACAGACGGATCTGACAACAACTGGATGTACGTTGGGTGAATGCCGTGCCTCTCCGGTCGCCAAAGCCCCACGCAATGGTAGTGCCGGGAGGTGATGGAGGAGTGAGGGGAGTGAGCCTCACTGCTGGTCAGGACACAAGTCAGCACATCTGTCACCTGTCTGCCAAGGGCCAGCAGATTAGGGTCACACACTGTCTAATGTTGATGCTTTAGGAATGGGTGTCTCGTCCTTGTGTTAGCCATTGGCAATAATCTCTCCAGAAGAGTACCTGATTATTTCAGTTTTTATTCATAAATTTTTTTAAACAGTAGGCAATTACTGTAATGACATTTTGGAGCAAAATTTGAATCTTTTGAAGTAAATGCCACCCTCCTCCCTAGCTTGGGTGCAGGTGGCACTCCACTGGCCTGCAAGACAGTGCTCCCATAATAGTGATCTGCCTCCCTCAGCTTCCTTGCTGAGAGGGCCCAAGTGTGGCAAGACTGGTGGGTGACAGCTCTACCCTGCTATTCTCTGTGCTGCTTTTCTTGCTGCTGTGCCTGCTGTGGGTCTCCCTCTTTTACTCCACCTGCTGTTTGCTGCTCTGGTGCACTGCTTCATCGCCTTCATGCGCCAGGGTGTCCTCAGGTCGGCCATCAGTATGGCTGCAAACAAAGATTTTTAGGTCAATATTTCACTTACATTGAGGATAAGGTAAGAGGAAATCAAGTCTTTAATAAAGGAAAAACACACAAACACATAAAAAGTAAAAAAAACTTTAAATAAAACTTGAAACTACCTGTGAGAAGTGGTGCGTTTGTGATGCTGGGGTGAAGAACGCACGGTCGCCCTGGTAAGTGGAGTCTTGAGAGAGAAGGCTCTCTGACTCTGGAACTGATCCACCATGTAGGAGTCCTGGGATAGCTCAGCCTGGGATAATCCCTGAGACAGCCCACTCAGGCCAGGACCAGACATCCCCTGGAACACAAAACACAATCAAATCAACACCTCAACTTCATACTTCTGTTAAAGTTTAGAAGAATAAAAGAATATGAAAATACCATAAAACTGAATGGTGACCTGAATAGTGTATAATCATACAGCTTCATCCCTTACTATAATCTAACAAACAGAGTCTGGACACAACAAAATGCTTTCAAAATAGATAATAATAACAATGAATCTGGAAACCTTATGGTATATACCTGTGAGAGGTGACCCTGGGTGAGTCCTGGTTGGGAGTAGTTCTGCATGGAGGGATCCTGACTGAATGGCTGGGAGAGCTGAGGAGCACTTGCCCCACCAATATTCTTGGTCTGTTTCCTTGAGCCAGCCCTGTTACCACGCATTCCAATACCTGCCACACGACCACCTCGGGCTGCTAGAGCTTGCTGGTGTTGTTGGTAGAAGCGAGGTGGCACATGGGCCATATTCATGAACATCCCCACAGGGACTGGTAAGTTGCTGAGGCCAGGCTGAGAGTGCTCCGTAGAGATGTAATCCAGAGTGTCATGGGCACGGCCGTACATGTCATAGGGTGGACCTGAATCAAATACAAGTGCTATAAATTTTTCTTCTTATAAACATTATCACTTAGCTTTACTTTTATTTCAAGCAATTCAATTACTACTATTTGGTGTGACCACCACCTAATGAAATAACGGATAGTCGGAGACACCCCTCTGAAGTAGGGTGAAGGTTGTGGAGTGGCACCATTAATGGGTCCTGAGCGATCATACATAGAACCGGGTACCATGGCCTCACGGGCATCATACATCGCAGTGGTCATGAAGTGAGAGCCTGGATTGGCAGCATTAACCAAACGCTTGGGCTTGCTGAACTGCATCATAGACTCCTTAAGGTTGTTGAGGGGTCCTTCTACCAGCACCTTCTTCTCTTTGAAATGATGAAGCAAATGGTTCCACAGTCCTTGCTAAATTGAAGAAAATAATTCTTGTTTAGTATATTAATTTAAAAGTACACTAAAAGTATATTCTCTTTAATTATTACACAATGTCTATGTCCCATGTACATACTTCTATTGTCTATTGTGTCCTTACTTTCATCATCCATCGTTATTATTATTATCTTATTAATCTATATTTTCATTACAAGGTCCATGTCTCATGTCTATTGTCATACGGTGTCCTAACTTGAATATTTTACTATTATTCATATTATTTTTCTCACTGTCATTTGTATTCACTAATGTTGTCACTATCATATTAGCATTACACTTATTATTGTCACTATTATTGCTATTATTATTAAAAAATAAATAAATAAATAAATAATAATAATAATAATAATAATAATAAAAATATAATCATTACAGCATTATTAGTCATTATTTATTTTCTCACTTTATCATTTATCATTACTATTACATATTATTGTTGTTTTTATAATGATAATGGTGACAACAGCAATGACTGAGATAATAAAATATTTCAAATGTATTCCATGTAATAAAAAAGAAAACTCATCCAAAGTTAACTGCTGAGATGGATGTTGGCTTGCACAGCAAGTTGCAAAAAAAGAAAAATACTAATGGAGTGCATGAATATATTCAAAGAATATAAAATGAGCAAACTACTTCCTAAAGCTTAAATGCTAATTAAGGATACAAAAGCAGACAATTTTCACTCCATGATGCACCATATTGAATTTTTCTTAATCATTTGGAGGTATTGAGGTCTGTCAATGGATTACTGATCTCAGATTCAATAAAATACATGAGTAGCTCCGTGGGAGAACAATTCAAGCGCCATTTTTGAAAAACTGAGAAAATCACTCCTAAAGTTTTAATCTTTAATATCTCGAAAATCAGCCATACGATTTTAGCGTAACATATACCAAAATGTTCCTTAACATGTCAGCTTTCCAGGGACATGAAAAGTAATTTTGAGCTAATCACACATTGAATAAAAATTGATGATAAACAAAGACTATTCATGTGTGGCGTTCGTCTTAATGAGGGGTATTCATGTAAACTAAGGTAATAGAAATTATTGTAACACTGATATGAAATAAAATCAAAGGTAGCTTTACCACAATTGTGTGAAAGTTGAGTGTTGAATGTCAATTCCCCTCTTTCCTGTCCCTTCCCCTCCACCCGAAGCTCAGGATTAGTTGTCATCCTTGTCAGGATGCAAGACATTGTGCTGGACTGTGCCAGCCTGGAGGCCCTGGTAAAAGGCCTTCTTGTCATCTGGCATGAGGCATAACATGCTTGTTAAGTCACTGAGCTTCTCTTCACTGAGTTGTAGGGGGGCATCATACAAGGGTGGGAAGGGGACGGTACTCAGGTTGAACTTGTTACGGGACCAAGCTCCCCTCCCTTTCATCTGTCGTACTTCGGTGACGTTGTTGTTGTCGAGTGTGTAGTCCGACTTGATGACATAGGCTTCTCTGTAATTCAGGCGGAAGAGCAGTATTCGTGCAGGATTCCACTTAACGTGGCTTTTTGCTACCTCTGCTGGTCTCTAATTCATTTTCATTCTCATTTGTCCCTTGTACAACATCAATAGCAAGTGGATCATCAACATCAGTGTCATAATCGCGTGCAGCCATCGTTAAAATCAAGTGAAATGCAATACAATTCAAGAGATGCTTCTATGAAGGGCGTAGCCCAAGCGAGACTGTGGCACCGAGGCTGCTTTGGTGGCACACTCAGTCCCCGAGAGGGCAAGCGGCCAGCTCATTGGCCACGCGCTACGTACATCACGACATCTCACGCTCTGCCATTGGCCGACTGGCCTGACACCTTAACCACGTCATCTCGCCCGCTCTGGGGATTGGGCTGGCTGCAATGATGTCACAGCCAGAGGCGCTTGGATTGTTCTCCCGCGGAGTAAATTTACCCAAGAGCCTCCATGTCAACAAGGGCGAAAAATATCTGGCATTCTATCGAGGTGTAGACCGTATTAACATAGAGGGAGAAAAATCTAAGCGACATCTAGTGATAGAGGACACCTTGAACTCCCGTTTGCGCGCGAAAACACGTTTTCCCTGAGGGTGGCGCTTGGATTGTTCTCCCGCGGAGCTACTCACATGTAAGAAATTAGAAGCATTACTGATGAACACAAATAATAAATAAAGGTACCTTGGAAAGCACTTTAGGATTGCCAACGATGATGATACCATAACGAGCTCGGGTCAGTGCCACATTGAGACGACGAGGGTCAGAGAGGAAGCCGATGCCTTGGTGTTCATTGAATCGTACGCAAGACATAATGATGAGATCTTTCTCACGACCCTGGAATGCATCCACACTGGCGACCTCCAGGCGTTGGTAAAGCTTCTGGTTGAGAGGTCCTTGGTACTGCATGTACTGGACCTGTAAGAGCCAGTGTTTCCTTGTTATAAGAGTGAAAAAGGTGAATGATGATGCACAAGTAAAGCAGAGAAAAGATACTAGCAATCACAAGCTGGAAACATGGTGATTACAGTAATGAAAAATCATATAATTGTGAACTTATGAAATACCAGGTAACTGTACAAATACAAAAGTGTGCACAACTAACCAGGTAAGCCCTCTGGCCCTCATAGGGGGTGATAACTCCAATCTGCTCCGGTTTCACCCCTGAGTTGAGGAAGCGAGTAACGAGCTTCTCCACACTGGAAGCTTCAGTGCGATTCAGGTAGGATGTTCCTGAGCCAGCAATCTCCTCTTGGCCAGATGTGACATAGAAGAACTGTGGCTTGTCAGCTTGGGGCCAGGGGAAGCTAACACCCTTCATAGTGCGATCAGCTGTTAACAAAAAGACAAAGTATGAAGTGACACCATGGTGAGTTCATATCCAAGTACAGCATGAAGCAAGGACACACAACTCTTTGGTATTTCATTTCCATATAAACAAAGTACATAATTTGCCTATGCTGTTTCTTTTTCTAGGGAATCTTGCCCTACTTAAGAAATGATGCAACTCCTGATAGGTAATGATGCAAAAATTTCATGAAGAAACATTACATGTTACTACTCACCATCAGCCACACCATTTTGAAGGGAACCTTCATAAAAGAAATTTGAAGGGAACTGTGCCAGCTGTGGATGCATACGATACTGAACAGTGAGACGGAAAGGCCGTATGCCCAGAACCACAAGACGCTCAAACAGAGATTGTGAGAGCCCTGCACGAGATGCCTTCTTGCACATCACCACTGGCCCCAGCTGGCAATGATCTCCAACCAAAATTACTTGCTTAGCTCCCAACACAACCTGAAAGCAAACATTTGCCATTAAATTCACTAAAATTAGTAACAATGCACACAAACTTCCAAGCAAATCCATGCTTCTCAAAATGGCACATACCAAGTCAAAAAGCACATAATAATGCAATATACATACTGGCACCATACACT